>NADL03000116.1:0-274439 GCA_002205965.3 Kappaphycus alvarezii
CAGCCACCCTCGGCCAGGGGTGGGAATTGATGTGGCCATTATATAGACCTTTCAGAGTACTCGTAGTATCACCCACAACCTGGAACTGTACTGACATCTACTATGACAGCGTGTCCTAAAATGAAAAAATCAACCGATGAATTTGCCACACTCACCCAAATTAAAAATATCTTGCAAATTCAAAAACTGTAAAAATATCTTCCCAATTCCGATACTGTATACAATCATGGTCCTCATCTAGATTTTTTCGTGTGCGAATTTGCGCACATCACGCCCTCTCGCTCAAGACGAACGTCCCGACTCGTCACTGCTTCTTCTTCTGCTTCCGTTAGTGTTCGCTGTCTTATTGATAAAATGTATGGTCTCTCAAACGGGTACGGATGCAACTGATTACCAATATGATGCTCTAAAAAGTAGGTTCGCATTACTGGTACCTCACTTTGTAGCATAGCCTCATATATTGGTTTGATAACATCGAGGTGGGGTTGAATACATTCTTCTTCCGTGACTCTTCCGAATCTTCCAAGAGTGAAAAAATATATGTGATATGCAAACTCTTCTGGAAGATGCCGGAGGAATGGATGCCGATAAGAAAAGAAGACGCGCATCATCAAGAACGAATCTTCGTAAGATAAGTGCGGTCCATGTAGCGCCCTAAAACATAAACAGATGCTTATCATGAAATAAGAAATGACCTGCGCATCGTTCGCATCCTCGGAGATATTGCGCAGCCAAAAAGATAATCTTCTTCTTCCGACTGTATGCTGTGCATGGTTGTGAAGGAGAGCTAGAGATGAAGTTGTGGTGGACGGTCCCGATGAATGGCCGCGACCAGCTCCTGACGTACTGGGACCTGCACGAGGTCCTCTCGGGGGACGACCGGAACCTCTTCTGGGCGGGTTGTTGTCTCCTGAAGGTCCTCCTCTGGTCATCATCACTGCTTCAGGAGGATCCTCGCCGCCTCCAACGTTCCCAATTTGTGGCGGAGAAACGTAAGGTTCCCATAGAGGATACGGGACCAGCCTGTATTCCATATCCGGGGGTAAGGCGTAACCTCTCAGTCGCACGTCTTGGTTGTTCTTGAGAAATACGTAAATTGGACGGATAATATTCAGATACGTTTGCGACAAGTCTCCAGCAGCTACCATTCCATATCTTCCTATAGAGTAATGATATATTACCTCCACAAACTCTGGACCTGCTTCCGTGAACCTTCCGTTTTGGAATGAAAATAGAACTCTTATTAATAGTCGGAAATCTTCTTCAGGTAGCAATGGTCCGTTCAACGTACGAAAACATAGGCATATATTAATGTAGAAATGGATGATTACGTGGAGTTCGTAGTAGTCCCGCGTAATCGAGATGATCCATTCCCAGGCCCTTTTTCCTCCCATAGGAATCATTCTATAGTTAAAGATGAGTATGCCCCGTGGTTGCGCATAGTCCTGTGTGAGAAGGAATTCTTCAGGCCTCTGATGGTAAGGGACCAGACGACGTGCATGGATGGCCCTCCTTGATCTCTTCCCTGAGCTTGAACAGAGCTGATAGTGCGGGTGTCTTTCCTCCGTGACGATGCAAGGGTTCGAGTACTTGGTTTGGAAGGCCGGCCACTTCACAGCCTGCTGCATTGCTTTTCCATGTACTACAAGTACTTTAGAGCCAACTGAAAAGGTTCTGACTGCAGGTTCTGCATCCTTATTTCTTGTCTGTGTTAGCGCGCGGTGTGATCTCCAGCCTTCGGTGGCCAGTAGTTCAACTTCCCTACTCTCTTCATCGATAATATTTGTTTCCATGTCTCTCTGTAACATTCTAGGAGCCCTTCCGTACATTAGCTCGAATGGTGAGCGTCCATTTCTTCCTCTTCTTCGACGGTAGCCGTATAACACTTTTGGTAAGGCATCTTCCCACTGGATTTCATTCTCCGACATAGTTTTCGATATTGCTCGTTTGATGGTTCCAACCATCCTCTCCGCTTTCCCGTTGGACATAGGAGCGTATGCGAGAACGGTCTTCAGCTGAATCCCTTTCTCTTCCAAAAAACGAAGCAGTGAAGTTGCAGTAAAACAAAGGGCGTTATCCGAGATGATCCTTTTTGGAAGACCAAACGGTTCAATTATTTCTTTTTCGATGAATCTCAGTACCACCTCAGCATTTGCCTCCTCAACTGCAACTGCTATTGGCCATCCAGTAAGATGTTCCACCCCTATAAGGAGATATTTGTTTCCGGAAGAAGTTTCCTTGAACGGGCCCGCGAAGTCAATTGAGAAGGTTTCAAAGAGACCGGAAACTGGAAAACTTAGAGTTGTCTTATACTTCCGTATTGGAGTGAATTTTTGGCAGTTGTCGCAGCTTTTCACGAAATTATAGACGTCCTTATGGATACCGGGCCACCAGAATCTCTCAGTTACGAATTTTTTGGTTGTTTCGAGATCCCAATGCCCTAGCTCATCATGGAAAGTCCTCAAGATCTTCATTCTTTCTTTCAAAGGGGCCACTAGTCGGGGACCGGCTTTAGTGTGCCGGAAGAGTTTCCCATTCCACAATGTAAAAGCCTTTTGATTCCTGCGTACCCAATTTCTGTTTCAAGATCAACCTTTCTCATTTCTAGTCCATCGAGGAATTTGATCAGTCCGTGAATATTAGCTTCGTACTCGTTATCGTTCGGCAACTGCAACTCGGCGACTCCGACGATGTCCTCCGAAGCTTTTTCATTTGGAATCAGTGCGTCCCTCAAGCGGGATAGGTAATCGGCAGGCTGATTATTGCGTCCGGGTCTATACACAATTTCAAACCGATATTCTGCGAAAATGTCGAGCCATCGGGCCAAGCGGTGATGTACATCCTTCTTTTGGAATGCTGTTTAAGTGCCTGGTGATCAGTTATCAAGACAAATTTCTCGAGTGATAAAAGGTATACGCGAAACTTTTTCAGCGCGAAGACGACAGCTAGCGCTTCTTTCTCGCAGACTGAGTATCTCTTTTCCGCATCATTCAGAGTTCGGCTTGCGAATTGAACAGGGTGTAGTCTTCCGTTTTCATCTTTTTGGGACAAAACGGCACCCAAAGACCGTTCTGAGGCATCTGTCTCCACAACGAATGGTCTCTTGAAATCTGGGTACATGAGAACTGGGGGGACACATAGCTTATCTTTAAGCTCCTGAAATGCAGTTTCCATTTCCTTGTTCCAGTAAAATTTTCCGTTCTTCGTAGTGCTGGCATGTAACGGTGCTGCAGTCTTGGCGAAATCTTTGATAAATCTTCTGTAATATGAGGCCAGTCCTAAGAAGCTTCGGACCTCCGTCTTTGAAGCGGGCCTTGGTGCCAACTTTATTTTTTTCGTTTTCTCTGGATCCACTCTAATTCCCTCTTGGTCGACGATATGACCGAGTAATTGGATAGAAGTTTTCGCAAAGAAGCATTTGCTCAACTTAATTTTCAAGCTATACTCCGATATCCTCTCCACAACTGTCTTGACGTGCGAGATGTGCTGATCCAATGTTTCTGAGAATATGACGACATCATCGATATAGACTCTTGCGAATGGAAGTCCTTTCAAAACCTCGTTCATCATTCTTTGGAATGTAGCTGGTGCATTCATGAGACCAAAAGGCATCACTTCGAACCTGAACGTACCGGCTTTGCTGGTAAAGGTTGTTTTTTCCTTACATTTTTCATCCAATGGAATCTGCCAATAGCCAGTGTAAAGGTCAATTGAGGTGAAATATCTCCCGTCCTTCAGGTCCTCGAGGATCTCCTCCATGTTCGGAATCGGAAATCGATCGGGTATCATTCTCTGGTTCAGTTGTCGGTAATCGACGCAAAAACGCAGCTTTCCATCCTTCTTTGGTGCGACCACAACTGGAAACGACCATGGGGATGAAACTGGTCGAATAATATCATTTTTCAGCATACTTGTAACATTTTCTGAGATAAATTGGTCATATTTTGGCGGTTGACGTCTAGGCTTGTGGTAAATCGGTTGAGTGTCGGTAAGTTCGAACGAGTGAGTAACCGGTACACTTGCTTGTCTTAAATCTGAAACGCTCCATGCAATTACTTCGGAAGATGTTAACATGTCGGATATTTTCAGTGAGGCGGCGGGAAGGTGCTGCACTTTTCCTTGGATTTCTGCCATTTGGCGCCCTTTTTCTTCTTGATCTCAACCTCAATATTTTGAAGGACCTCTTCCGTCGTGCTCACATCTTCATATATGGAATTCGACGTATTCTTATTTTCTTTGCAAAGGTAATCTTCTTTCATGCTCCGAATTCTGTCCTTTGATTCGATATCATCGCAAAAAGAAACACATTCGGGTTTCAAACTTATCCTAGAATTCCAGTCGTCATCTGTTTCAAACCCGAATCATAATCGTCCCATGCCATGTTCATTACCCCCGAGGGTACCCTTTTCCACTTCCGAAAGTGTTAGTTGGTTCCGAATCTTCGCTGTCATAGCTAGAAGTGAAATCTTCACTGTCCGTTTCTTTTAAATCTTCAGGATGCGTGCTTTTGTCGAAATCCAGGGGCATCTTCACGGTTCTGCCGTCAATATTAACTGAAACCATTTGGTTGCCCAAGTCAATGCATGTCCTAGTCTTTCCATGGTGGGCAGCCAATGATTGCATCGAAAGGGAGATCCGGCATGACAAGAAAGTCTACATCAACTTTAGAGTCCCCAAAGAACACGGAAACCTTGTCAACAGTGCCCATGCATTTTGAGACGGTTCCATCCGCTACAGTTATTTTTCGAGTCGTTGGAGTAATTTCGAGACCTAGATCTGTCACCAAAGTTTCTGAAATGAGGTTTGGAACAGCACCCGAATCGAAGAGAGCTTGGGTTTTCATACCCAATACTTTGACTGGTACCAGCTTAAGACGTCTTGGTGCTGTCGAGGCCGATTGAAGAAACAGTTTCTTACCCTTAGCGGACTTATTAGACCTGATAATTTTTTTGAGTTCTTTTCTCGCATCCTCTGCGTCGCCCCTCAAAAGTTGACCAAACGTTATCCCAGTTGGGGCCGATGCAAGCTCAGCCACCAAATTGTACCTCTTCACATACTCTAGTACGTCCTTAGAGATACTCTTAACTTTCTTACTCTTTTTCGTCTTCTTGGCCGGAGTGACTCCCACTCCTGGAACAACTTGATCAGACCTCTTGGTTCGAGGAGGTACAGGTGCTGGGATATGCTCCAGCATTCCATACTCTAGCCTAGGTTTCTTCGATAAAATGTTCCCTTCCCCATCCCTTTTTGTCACATTGACTTGACTAATCTCTTCAGCGATGGATACGTTACCGGCATCCGTCAACCTTTGATCCCTTCTTTTTGTAAGATTTTCACCTCTGGTCCTGACTCACTCCTTGCTTCCGATAAATTTGCTCTTCTGTTGTCTTTAGACCAGCAGTTACTTTCATGATGCCCATATCGACCGCACTTTCACAACGAGTGTTTCTATGTGGATTATCAGGACACCTGTTTGCAAAGTGTCCAGGCTTGTGACAGTAAGAACAGACTTCTGCGGCCTTAGGGGCCCCAGACTGGTTCTTCTTAATGGTAAGAGTAAGGCTTTCCAACTGCGAGGTTATCATGTCAAGTCGATTATCGAATCGGGTTTCCAACCTTTCTTCCAAGTTTTTGACATCGCTCCTGACAGATTCTAATGCCGCTGCACTAGTAGCCGGCCTTTGATAATTCTTTTCAGGATGTACGATAGACATCGATGTGCGGGTTTCCCTCGGTACCTCACTCAGTGACTGAAACGTCTCCGAATTTTTGACAAATTCTACTATGGTACCCTTCAGTTCATCAAAAGTGTGAGGGCCCTTGATGAGGAGGAAATCGGAGAGCCGCTTATCCCCCATAGCCGCCTTACGCAGCATTCCGTACTTGGCTTGGGCGTTGAACCCAGCCTTTTCATAAAGATCACACAAGTACACCAATGAGCTTAACAAATCGTCGAAGTTGAGCCGGGCCTCTATGGCGGTACGAATCATCTCATCTGGTTCTACCTCCTTAGCATACTCTTTCACAAGCCACTCACATACCTCACCGAAGTTACGCCCATTCCCGTTAAGAGACCACCCGTCGATAAACTTGGACTTATATTTGTGCTTTGCGTCACCATGAAGATAGGCGAAGATACTTGCGGCCTTCTCTTCATCGCCCTTCTCTCGCATCACAACGTTGACATATGTGTAAAGAAACTCCTCAACGTCTTCAGTCTTGCCCCCTGTGAACGTTATACGAGCAGCGTTGAGATCCATGATTACAGAAAAGAAATCCCCGAAGTGTTCCTTACTACTGCTCAACTCGAATACCTCGGGTGCAACCCCCTCCACAAGAGTACCAAATGATAGGGGTAAATCGGCGGGGGAAGAGATCCTCAGAACCAATTACCCTGAGAAGGAGGTGTTGCGAGCGACAAAAGTGCTACCGTGGTATTGTTGAACGAACAAAAGGGAGTGTATATAGAAGAGAGTTGAGAAGCTACAAGCAAGTATAAAAGGGGCAGGGTCTACCACCGACGCTCTGCGACTAGCGTAAGAAAAAGTTTTCTTGGGTCTGAAGTTGACTCTCAACTTCCTACTACTCGGGACTTGGCTTGAAGTTGTCTGCCAACTTGCTTCACCTCCACTAAAGGAAGCAGTTTACTCGGCTTATATAGACTTTTGGCTACCCCAAAAGTCTCAACAAACATACTAATAACCATAAAATGTATTCACGGTAATCGTGTGAACCAGAGAGACTATTAGAAGATATTTCCTCAAGGTAAATATCTAGGTGCCATACCCATGCCAGCCACCCATCGGCCAGGGGTGGGAATTGATGTGGCCATTATATAGACCTTTCAGAGCTACTTGTAGTATCACCCACAACCTGGAACTGTACTGACATCTACTATGACAGCGTGTCCTAAAATGAAAAAATCAACCGATGAATTTGCCACACTCACCCAAATTAAAAATATCTTGCAAATTCAAAAACTGTAAAAATATCTTCCCAATTCCGATACTGTATACAATCATGGTCCTCATCTAGATTTTTTCGTGTGCGAATTTGCGCACATCACGCCCTCCGCTAAAAAAACCGTTTTACACGTTCGTTCAACGCTCAACACAACCACTGATTCTCATGCTTATTTCAAAGATTGGTTAAACGCTATTGCCAAAAGGAAGATATACAGCAATTTTCTGCCCGTCAGCAATCTATTGAAAGGTAAAACGTTGCTGGACTGCCTACGCAAGAGCCCTATGGAAGCAGATCGAATAATGAACCCGGTTTTCTTCACAAACGCAAGACAACCCATCCAGCTTACATGAAGCCGTCAAAAGCGTCTGCTCCGAGGATTGAAGAGCCCCAAGCAACGTAAGTCAAGTCTGTAAACTGAAGCCGGTGTTTTACTCGCATGCTAGAAGGCTTTTATACCTACAATCATAGGCGTGTTAGCACCAAAGGTGCAACGTCAAATTCAAATCGGTAAGGACGGCAAAGTGATGCTTTGCAGAGGCTGTTGTGCTGATAGTCACTTGAATCGTGATTTTGATGTTCAAACAAGGCAAAAATCTTGGACTTTGTGACGAATGAAATTAGTGACGACGCCTTGGACTTCCAGTTGACAAAATTCTGGACACTAGGCAGGAAATTACGGATGACATCTGGGAGGTACATCATACAAGTACTGCATCAGGTGAATCGTATTATGAAACGCAAGTTTTAAACTGATGATTCACAGTCAAAGGGAGCGATGTATGACCGCTTATCTGAAATTTCAACCATTCACTCTTTACTTGGTGTGAAGAACCTTTCAAAGCCATTTTCTGCTCTCTCCGTGTGTTACGTCACGGTAAGATTTTTCTGCACCGATGCTAGCGCGTTACGACATCTCCACACCATGTTAGTCCATTTTAAGGTTTTCGGTGACGCAATTGCCTTGTTCCGCGTCTTCAATGCCGCGTATGGTGCTCAAATTGGAGGGCATGAAGTTGAAGCAGAGAAATGAAAGAAACAGGACCGTCTCATAGCCATTCGAAGGCATAGTTCTCGATAATGGTGCTGCTGTGACCCCTTCGGATCTACCATCGTACTTAGAATATGGCAAGTTTCACGGGAATTGAACCAAAGCTGCAGCCGAGTAACAATCGATTTTTTGAGTCTGTAAGAGTATTGCTCACTCACTAGGCTCAGACAATATCTAGATGCCTCTAAGGGGCCAGTACCTAGACTTCATGACGTAAATTGTGCAACAAGACATTCCGCTGATGTTTGGTCTGGACCAGCACAAATTGCATCGTTGTAGCCCCGATGGATGAGTACAACAACAACTTTACGCATCATCCATTATATAAGACGATACAAGTCACATACAAACGTGGACACTTCTGGGTAGAGTGGCCAGTCACAGAAATGTTGTTTACACAACCTTAGCTGAAAAGCTTCACGATCGCTTTGGTCATCCCAGTTTAAAGGCGTTTATCAATCTATACAAACAGCCCTGACCGCAAGATTGCAACCATGAGAAAAGCCAAATAATTAACTGCGCGATGCCGTGCTTGTCAGACATTCGCCGCTAAAACTGGTTACCTTTCGAGTGGCCATGCCTCAAGAGGACATAGTGTTTAATCCATGAAATCGAATTTTATTTGTTCTAGATTGAAGTTCAAGCCGCCATGCACATGATTGATCGTGGCTCGCGGTATTCTGTCGCGCGTTTATCCAGCATCAGGGCGGCTGAGTATCTCTGGAACATGATCATTGAAGCCTGGGCTACATTATTTACCGGATTTCCCAATATCATCGCTCACGACCGGTGGAGCAAGTACAGCTCTAATTCTTCCAAAATGCCTGCTCTGAGCTCGGTATCGTCATAAGTGATAAACCAGTTGAGTTCCACAACTCTTTATCGTTTTGTGAGCGCTACTATTCCATAGTTCGAAGATTTTTACGTAAGTTGAGGCTTGAGGTTCCCAATATGGACCGGGAGACACTACTTTCCCTTTTAAACGCACGCAGTTAACTCAACAACTGGTCCTGACGGTTTGACGCTAAGTCACTGGTCTTCGGAGCCATCCCCCGGTTACCGATTGACACGCTGTCCACTATTGCGCCTACCCAAAAGGATAGATTCCAGTCCATGAAGATGGCAAGAGAGTAGATGTCTTCTATTACCGCAGAACGACGCGTTCGCCAAGAACTTTCACCCGAATATTACGCAACTTCTTGGAGATGCCCATAACCCAGACTTCACACAGGAAGGCTTTGGAGACACACCTGAATCGGAGATAGGGATATTGCCAACTGCCGAAGAAATTATCTCAGACTTGAATATATTTGAAACCTCTGTTCTGAACGAGGCTTGATCAACAGACGCTTATCTCGCTCTTATTGTGAATGACCCCAATAACCCGGCTTTTGACGAATCCAAGGTAGTCGAGCTTCAGAGCCTGCTTAATAAGGGCAAATACAAATCGTGTCGGAAAAGGACGTCAAACCAAATGGAACCTCCTCTCCGCATTCCCGTTTTACATAGGAGCGTAAGCGAGAACTGTCTTCAGCTGAATACCTTTCTCTTCCAAAAAACGAAGCAGTGAAGTTGCAGTAAAACAAAGAGCGTTATCCGAGATGATCCTTTTTGGAAGACCAAACGGTTCAATTATTTCTTTTTCGATAATCTCAGTACCACCTCAGCATTTGCCTCCTCAACTGCAACTGCTATTGGCCATCCAGTAAGATGTTCCACCCCTATAAGGAGATATTTGTTTCCGGAAGAGGTTTCCTTGAATGGGCCCGCAAAGTCAATTGAGAAGGTTTCAAAGAGACCGGAAACTGGAAAACTTAGAGTTGTCTTATACTTCCGTATTGGAGTGAATTTTTGGCAGTTGTCGCAGCTTTTCACGAAATTATAGACGTCCTTATGGATACCGGGCCACCAGAATCTCTCAGTACGAATTTTTTGGTTGTTTCGAGATCCCAATGCCCTAGCTCATCATGGAAAGTCCTCAAGATCTTCATTCTTTCTTTCAAAGGGGCCACTAGTCGGGGACCGGCTTTAGTGTGCCGGAAGAGTTTCCCATTCCACAATGTAAAAGCCTTTTGATTCCTGCGTACCCAATTTCTGTGTTCAAGATCAACCTTTCTCATTTCTAGTCCATCGAGGAATTTGATCAGTCCGTGAATATTAGCTTCGTACTCGTTATCGTTCGGCAACTGCAACTCGGCGACTCCGACGATGTCCTCCGAAGCTTTTTCATTTGGAATCAGTGCGTCCCTCAAGCGGGATAGGTAATCGGCAGGCTGATTATTGCGTCCGGGTCTATACACAATTTCAAACCGATATTCTGCGAAAATGTCGAGCCATCGGGCCAAGCGGTGATGTACATCCTTCTTTTGGAATGCTGTCTTAAGTGCCTGGTGATCAGTTATCAAGACAAATTTCTCGAGTGATAAAAGGTATACGCGAAACTTTTTCAGCGCGAAGACGACAGCTAGCGCTTCTTTCTCGCAGACTGAGTATCTCTTTTCCGCATTTCAGAGTTCGGCTTGCGAATTGAACAGGGTGTAGTCTTCCGTTTTCATCTTTTTGGGACAAAACGGCACCCAAAGACCGTTCTGAGGCATCTGTCTCCACAACGAATGGTCTCTTGAAATCTGGGTACATGAGAACTGGGGGGACACATAGCTTATCTTTAAGCTCCTGAAATGCAGTTTCCATTTCCTTGTTCCAGTAAAATTTTCCGTTCTTCGTAGTGCTGGCATGTAACGGTGCTGCAGTCTTGGCGAAATCTTTGATAAATCTTCTGTAATATGAGGCCAGTCCTAAGAAGCTTCGGACCTCCGTCTTTGAAGCGGGCCTTGGTGCCAACTTTATTTTTTTCGTTTTCTCTGGATCCACTCTAATTCCCTCTTGGTCGACGATATGACCGAGTAATTGGATAGAAGTTTTCGCAAAGAAGCATTTGCTCAACTTAATTTTCAGGCTGTATGCCGATATCCTCTCCACAACTGTCTTGACGTGCGAGATGTGCTGATCCAATGTTTCTGAGAATATGACGACATCATCGATATAGACTCTTGCGAATGGAAGTCCTTTCAAAACCTCGTTCATCATTCTTTGGAATGTAGCTGGTGCATTCATGAGACCAAAAGGCATCACTTCGAACCTGAACGTACCGGCTTTGCTGGTAAAGGTTGTTTTTTCCTTACATTTTTCATCCAATGGAATCTGCCAATAGCCAGTGTAAAGGTCAATTGAGGTGAAATATCTCCCGTCCTTCAGGTCCTCGAGGATCTCCTCCATGTTCGGAATCGGAAATCGATCGGGTATCATTCTCTGGTTCAGTTGTCGGTAATCGACGCAAAAACGCAGCTTTCCATCCTTCTTTGGTGCGACCACAACTGGAAACGACCATGGGGATGAAACTGGTCGAATAATATCATTTTTCAGCATACTTGTAACATTTTCTGAGATAAATTGGTCATATTTTGGCGGTTGACGTCTAGGCTTGTGGTAAATCGGTTGAGTGTCGGTAAGTTCGAACGAGTGAGTAACCGGTACACTTGCTTGTCTTAAATCTGAAACGCCCATGCAATTACTTCGGAAGATGTTAACATGTCGGATATTTTCAGTGAGGCGGGGCGGGAAGGTGCTGCACTTTTCCTTGGATTTCTGCCATTTGGCGCCTTTTTCTTCTTGATCCTCAACCTCAATATTTTGAAGGACCTCTTCCGTCGTGCTCACATCTTCATATATGGAATTCGACGTATTCTTATTTTCTTTGCAAAGGTAATCTTCTTTCATGCTCCGAATTCTGTCCTTTGATTCGATATCATCGCAAAAAGAAACACATATTCGGGTTTCAAACTTATCCTAGAATTCCAGTTGTCATCTGTTTCAAACCCAGAATCATAATCGTCCCATGCCATGTTCATTACCCCCCAAGGGTACCCTTTTCCACTTCCGAAAGTGTTAGTTGGTTCCGAATCTTCGCTGTCATAGCTAGAAGTGAAATCTTCACTGTCCGTTTCTTTTAAATCTTCAGGATGCGTGCTTTTGTCGAAATCCAGGGGCATCTTCACGGTTCTGCCGTCAATATTAACTGAAACCATTTGTTGCCCAAGTCAATGCATGTCCCTAGTCTTTCCATGGTAGGGCAGCCAATGATTGCATCGAAAGGGAGATCAGGCATGACAAGAAAGTCTACATCAACTTTAGAGTCCCCAAAGAACACGGAAACCTTGTCAACAGTGCCCATGCATTTTGAGACGGTTCCATCCGCTACAGTTATTTTTCGAGTCGTTGGAGTAATTTCGAGACCTAGATCTGTCACCAAAGTTTCTGAAATGAGGTTTGGAACAGCACCCGAATCGAAGAGAGCTTGGGTTTTCATACCCAATACTTTGACTGGTACCAGCTTAAGACGTCTTGGTGCTGTCGAGGCCGATTGAAGAAACAGTTTCTTACCCTTAGCGGACTTATTAGACCTGATAATTTTTTTGAGTTCTTTTCTCGCATCCTCTGCGTCGCCCCTCAAAAGTTGACCAAACGTTATCCCAGTTGGGGCCGATGCAAGCTCAGCCACCAAATTGTACTTTTCACATACTCTAGTACGTCCTTCGAGATACTCTTAATTTCTTACTCTTTTTCGTCCTCTTGGCCGGAGTGTCCACTCCTGGAACAACTTGATCAGACCTCTTGGTCCGAGGAGGTACAGGGTTCTGGATGTGCTACCAGCATTCCATAATTTAGCCTAGACTCACGATTTGTCCTTGCAATTGAGAACCCGCATTCAGGCTCGCAGATATATGAGACTGGCTTTATTATCCAGAGAAACAAGGATCCTGAGAAGGGTAAGCGTTGTCGACGAAGCCCAGCCGTGCTGTGCTCCATTATGCGCCTCATTTTGGTCCTATCCAAACTATACGGATACCCTCTATGGAACCGCGATTCTACTTAAGCTTTTGCGCAGGCAGAGGACAACTAGAAAAGGGAACTATTCAGTCGATTAGGTAAACGCGTGTTAGAGATCCTGGCGGCTCCCCCTGACCCATGTTTCTAAACTATTAAGCCGCTGTACAGATAAACCGAGTCGCCGACGTACTGGTGGATCACATTTAGGCGCTTTCACATTGATACGCTGTGTCTAAAGCAAGGAGTAATAGACCTTGCTTCTTTATAACCATAGCGCTGATGCATTTCACGGAGCGCAGGTTACATTGGTTGATGAAACTCTCGGGACGAGAGATTCTTCTTTCTCCGCAAAAGAAGAACAACTTGGAAGGCAATTTGAAACCAAACATCGCCAAAATGAGCTCTCAATTCTACTCAACGGTTGTGTGATTTACAAAATTCTCCGGACACGTCCACCATACGTCCGCATCAGTTCGATTACTGAGGCAGAGTATCTGTTCTGGACAAAATAATGACTTGAGACGAGTTTAGAACGGTCAGACGGAAGATTGCTTATGTTTCTACCACGAGAACGGACTTGAGCTACTGGACTTCTAATTTAGCGCAATCCAAATCTGACGCTGCTGCGAAACATGAGTTCATTATGATATATGAAGCACAAGATCTTCTGTCGGAACCTCACTGCCTGAGTTACAGCTCAATCCAGCGGGAGACTCTACACATTTGGGCGTATTCAGACGCCAGCTTTTCCTCTAGTCAGGACTACAGCTCTCAGTTGGGCATGATAGTACTCCTGAAAGATGTCAATGATAACGCATGCGTCATGCATTATGCTTCATGAAAGTGCAGTCTTGTTACTCGTTCTGTCCTGGCTGCTGAAGTCTATGCATTCTCAATCTGCTTGGATTAGTGTATCACATTCGCTCATGTCTTACGCAGCATCACAGGAAAGGATATTCCCATCGTGCTCATGACTGATTCGAAGCCATTGTTTACACCATCACAAAGCTTACAACTGTCAATGAGAAGCGTCTCTTCATTTAAATTTCTGCTGTTAGGGAATCGTATCGTAATGGGGAGTTAAACAATGTTGGTCACGTGGCTTCGGAGTTTAATCTTGCCGATGGACTAACGAAGAAAACGAACAACCGTCTAATACATTTGGCCATGGATTCGGGTTTTCTTCAGCACCTGATTAATTAATGGATGCTTAGACCAACCGACATGGATTCTTAGTTTAGTTTCGGGCGATCAGAAGAGTACTTGAGTTTTATTGCTTGCATATATATGTTTACTGCTTAATTTTAGGATGTGCATTACAGTGTATCTCTGCTGACGATGATCTCGGCTCTTCCAAGAATTCCCACGGTGGAATCTTGTCGCCGTCGCCGGCGCGTAATGTGCTTTAGCTACCTGGCCACCTATCTCTGGATTCAGCCAATTTTGTGTTTGCTGAGAAAGTTTCGCTGTGTGCGGCGCTCGGAAGCGCACGACAAGCAGGGGTGCAGGACGGCTATTTTCCTAGGACTAGTGTCCGAAGGACAAGCAATTGTACTCATATCATTACAGTAATGTACCCGTATGAGTATAAATGATTATTCGAGAATACCTAGATTTTTTTAATTAAAATTAAACCGTTTCTGTGCTGAATACGTAGTAGCTTTGTGGCATCAGTAAAACGGGTGCCGCTGTAGGATTCGACTATATTGCTAGCTAAGAGCCAACCGGGTAGTCCACGTCGGCCACGTGCAGCGACCCTGAGGACTAACATCCCCTAACTATAAAAGAATTAGTTTCATCCCCATTCACAACAACCGCTGTGGCCTGGAGGGCCTCAAGTATACAATGGAAAAATAAATCGAGAGTCCGACTCGCTGCGCTCCACAGGAGGGCAAAAACTTCCTTCAGGAAGGTCGAAATTTCTGCGACAGCTGCTACCTCAGTTTGCTAAGCGCGCCCACTTGAACATGAGCGGAGGGATTAATTCACTGATCACTCATAAAGGGGAATAATTCATAGGTCCGTACGCTAATTCCGCAAGTCCAACGACGCGAATCAGAAATGTAGGCGGCTATAGTCAAGGTTCAATTTTTTTATTTTTTGCTCAGTCAGCCTGCAAAGAATGTAAGCATAGACAAGTAAAAATCACTATTAAGTATAAAGCATCATCTAATTATGACAAAAGTGGACATCGCGTAAGTGTTTTTGAATGCAGATACGTCCTGTCTCTGAATGGCATATCCAAACTTCCTTGCTAAGTTTCAGGCACTCCGAGCAGAGAATTTGGACTTCTTGTCAGATTTGCAATTTTTGCATCTGCTTTTGAAACTCAGCTTTGGTTGGAGCCTATTGGCTCCTTTGCGCCATTTAACTGTGGGCACCAAGTGGATTCCAGTCCCGCAGGCCAACGACTGAATAAAATGCTCCGGAACGTCAACATCAGATCTGCGGAGGCCAATAGCATCAAATAAATTGTCAATAAGTTGATTTGCAAGTTTTGCATAAAAATACTTTTGCGACATGCAATTTCCCGCACCCATCAAACCTTTGTATAGCAACTATGAATCAACGATGCAAATTGCAAGCAAAGATGTATTAACTCTTAACAATCAATCATTGACTTCGAATTTCTTCTCCAATCCAAGATCATCCTATCTGTATCTGTTATGCCTGTCAATCTGGGAGCAAGTTTCATAGTATGTGCTGACAACCGCTGGGACTGGAATTTCCATTTCCATAAGCACCATTTCATTGCCAGCAGATCTCCAAAGAGATCTTCTGATGGGCTACGAAGGAAGTGTTGTACCGGAAGTACTGACAAAATATCTTCTGTCTCTATCCATCCACATGACGGCCATCATATAAGGATGGCTTTCCGTCCTCGAACTTACCATGGGGATATGATCCCCACGCCTAAAAAGTTCCAGCCCTGACAAAAACGACGTAGGAAACTTCCTTGTCGCATTCTTGACGACACCTGTAAACCTCAGTCCGTGTTCGAAAAGTGCATTTGCTATAGTCACAGAAGCAAATGCAGAGTCTGCACAAACAAGTCGATTGCGATGAAACCAAGGCTCTGTAAGGCGAAGATCAATAGCAGTTCCATGAGGGAAATTCGACTCGTAACGCCGATTACTGTTGTCAGATGCTGAAAAAACAATCTCCAAATTCAATCCAATTCCACTGACACCACAGCAAGCAGTCTTGATTTCACATCCGTTTTCAGGCTTACGGTCCATAGCGACATAGTGCAGGAGTCTTTCTGACGTCCAGTTTCCGCACATTCCGTACCAGCGCGATATGCTTTCATCCACGCAAATTCTCTCCGATGGCGACACACTTGACCTCCTATGCCGTTTTATGGCTTCCACGAATCCACTGACCAAAGACCATCTTCTGTTAGTGCTTACTGTTTCCGTGTAGCGGCTGAACGTAATACATGAGACCAGTGCTTCGAACAGTTCCTCGAACTTATTTTTTTCAAACATTTCCAGTGGAATGTATTTGGATGTAGACTGTGTACTCCACAGCGACCATCTGCTTTTGAACTCGAATCTGCAGAGCAATATGAGAATTCCAAAAGAACTTCAGAATTTTATCAGCTGTTGCATGCATGTGCCCAATTAGCGAGTTTCCGGTTTGTAAGTTCGGTGATTGTGGAAAGTTGTTCGAGGGGAAACATGCGATGGAAAAAGCGGTGTCTTCCCGTACTCGATATGACCTTGAATGTACGTGTCACCTGCTCGACCAATTACCTTCCATGGCTTATGTGCCGTTGATCCATTCAACGGTAATTATACATCCTTATTGGTCCAAATTTTTCCATGCAATTCTTTGCATACCCCTCCTACTCAGACCATCCCGTTGGCTTCTTCTCGAGGTTCTTCTTCTGAAGGTTGACGATTCGGTAGCTCGATCACGGCAGCAGATGCCTCTATTTCATTGGATGTTGCTGAACCACCTTCATATGCTTCTCCTGGCTTGATGTTGACAAGTTTCAAGCTGACACGCTTTGTCCGGTCCTGAATTGAGCAGTCTGCGGTGACCGTTGTCTGACGTCTTCCGGTAGATACTTCATTTTCGATGCTGACCGCAGTTCCGTTGACGTGCTTACTTTTCCAAGGAGAACCGAATAGTCGCTTACACTCAGCCGCTGACGTAACAAGTGTAGCTCGAGTGTTGACAAGGTTTCCGGGCTGTCGACTGGGGTCATTTGGATTCGTCATTTTTGGTTAAATTTTGCGAGGTTGACAAACTTGTGTGAGCGGTCGAACAGTTGAGGTGTAAACTCCGAAGTTTTGCACGGTTGACTACCTAAGGGTGCCACTAGATACAGTGAAAAGTTACTGGTGTCATTCTGTAATTTTTTTATATAAATTCTTGCCGTTAGAACTATGGACTCATTGAGTACGGTTGTCCTGGACACTACTAGTGTCTATCCGTCATGGCACTGTCCTCATATGAGGCACACTTTGTCCTCATATGAGGACAAAAATATGAAGTACTCTACTGTGGTAGTCAAATATTATTTTTTCGTCCCAATATTTATTAGTAAAAAAGTTGAACTGTAAGGAGTTACTTACAGTAGTGTCCGACTGACCGACGTACTGAAGATGCAATAGCTTTTAACTTTATATACTCCCAGTCCTTCCTCACATCCATCACTGGGATGGTGGCCGATGGTGCGAATCGTAGATTTCTGACCTAGAGATCGTGAGTCCTATTCTCGCTGGGGTTCTGTAAGAAGTCCGCATATTCCAACGGGAACTCGACTGGTTGTGAAAAAGCTGCTTTCTCAGTGCGCCATTAGGCATCCACTTGAACATGAGGCAGAATACGGTGACATCTCATAAAAGGATAATTCAGTACGCTATAGACAGCAGCTAACTTCGCAAGTCAGATGACGCAAGTACAACCAGTAGGGAGCTATAGAAATAGAACTCATTGATAATTTTTTTTTTTGACAAAAAGGCATAATATTTTAAATCAACTTGGAACCCTATTTGAGATCCACATGATGTTTCTCACGCACTTGGTCCATGCAGTAACACCTTTTTGTGCGCGTGACAGATAAAAACATCACCAAGGCCGTTGTCACGGCAAGTAGAACAAAGAAATTTTGACTTCCTGACGTTACAAAATCGACCTTGGTAAGATGCGTTGGTATACTCACCATTACTCAATTTCCTCTTCTTGTTAGTTACAGCAAGATGAGTTCCAATCCCTGAAACAGGGTCCAACATCTCGCTGTCATCCCCATTTTGAAAGCAGTTAGATACCCTACGTGATATAGAGTCAAACTTGTTCTCAATGAGTTCTTCGGCAAACATCTCATAAAACTTGGATTTTGATGAGCAGAGTCTTGGACCGAAAGAATGCTTATATAGTAAAAATGAATCAACAATTGTGATCGACAGGAGAGAGGAATTGAACCCAAGCGACCAATCTTTGACTTCTAATTTCTTCTCAATTCCAAGGGTATCTTGCGTACATATGTTGTGACGATCTAATTGAGAACACGTATCGCAGTACCTCTACAAAACATCTGGAACTGCAATCTCGAATTCCACTTTCCTTGTCTTGCCATCCACAGTTCTCCATCTTTCCCTACAAACTGGGGTTCCCCGATTGGTTGTATGGAAACTGCTGACAAATATCTTCGTTCTCTATCCATCCACAACACATCCATTAAAGATTTGTTGGTGTTAGGATTCTTCAAAACCATTGAGATATGATCTCCGCGCTCCGTGAGCTCCTGTGACCACAAATAATGCATCGGACATTTTAACCGCATTCTTGACCACACCAATAAATCTCGTTCCATATCTCATCAAGGCTTCCGCAGTTGACACCGATGCAAAAAATGAATCCCCACATACGACGCGACCTGTATTCAGCCAAGGTTGAACAAGACGAAGTTTAAGTGCGGCGGTGTGACAGAATTGCTCTGTGAAGTCACGCCGAAGGCCACCCGTTTTCCCCATCACGAGCTCCAATCTCAACATTATTCCAGACTGGCCACATGCAGAAGCCTTCAATTCGCAGCCATTCTCAGGCTTTCTGTCATAGGCAACGTAATGTGGGAGTCCTTTTTTGATCCAATCTCTCCCGAGACCGTACCATCTGCTAGCACTTTCATCGACGCAGATTTGAGAAGATAGCATGACATATTTCCTGTGGTGGTCAATGATGGCCTTCAAAAATCCACTTACCAAAGACCACCTCGAGTCATCCCAGGGCCTTTCCTCCCGTTCAGAAGTGTGACTGAAGCAAATGTTTGCCATAATCAGCTCAAACCTTTTACGTGACATGATCTTCCCAAAGCTCGGTGCTGGAATGTACTTCGATCCAGATTCACTCCAAAGGTCACGGCGGTTTGATAATGAAAACCTTGTCATAAGTTTGAGACTCCCAAAGAACTTCAATATCTCTCCTGACGAGACGGGATGATTTCCAATGGTATCCAATCGATCATTTGTAAGGTCACGCATGGCTTCTAGGTGACGGAGCGGAAACATGCTCATAAAGCATTCAAATGGCGATATTCTCGAGGAGCACAACCATACGCGAGAGTAGTGCCAGAGGAGGCAGTTATTTTGCAGCTTTTATCTGATACATTTTCATTATTAGGTGTGAAAACCTCCTGATTGGTCCATGATCGTCCATAAGAAAAAATAGGTGCATCTGATTGATGCGCCTTGGAATCATCGGAATTCCCATCTGATGCCGATGAAGACGGTTGAGGAGCGTCCAACCTTCATGTACCGCTTCGTTTGGCAATTGAGCGGTTCCTTCCTCCACGACGACGTCTGTCAGAGGTAATCCCGTTTTGATGTTGACAATCTTCAACGTGACAGTTTTGAGACGGTCATGTATCTTCCAGCTTGCCTCCACTGACTTCCTTCTTCGACCGCTTACAATGTCAATGTGGACGGCAATGACGGTGCCAGCGAGCAATTTCGTCTTCCAAGCTGACCCATACAAGCGCTTATTCCGCAGCTGACGTAACAAGGGAAGCACGGCTGTGAATGGGATTTCCTAGAATGGTTCGTGGATCCATTTTTGTGAAAAGTGAGGGGAAATCGATGGGTATCGTGTCAGGGAAAGTTGTTCTTGCTTTGAGCAGAGTGGGAATTCTCGAAAAGTTTGTCTTGATCGAGGATCTACATGTTTAAAAGAGTACGTGGGAACTAAGGAAAGGTGGCAAATTTTTTTTGTATTTAGAAAAATATTTGGTAAAAGTTGTCCTCATATGAGGACAATGGTCCAATAGACACTAAGGGGGACAAATCTGTGTAATGGGGAGTCTGGAAGCAAGCGGCGCGCCCTTAGGTTCGCAAAGGAGGTTTGTTACGGCAAGGCAACGCGTGCGCTGGATTATTCCGGGATCGCATCCTCCTCCCCAAAGGCTGTTTCCATACTCCGGGAGAAGCACCCATAGTGCTCTCCGGCATCGGAGTCACACCAACTTGGTCGTGCTCACTAGCTGCCCCTTTCCCGCACTTCACACCGGAACAAGTCCTCCGCTGAGCCCGGAGGTTCCCATGGTGGAGCGCCGCAGGGGATCCGCAGGGGGGCTCAGACTGTGGCCAAACCAACTTGTTGACCATTCTACATGTCTCACCAGTTGTCTACCTTGCAGGAAGACTACAAGCTGCTCTGACTTGAGTCGTCACCTTGCTAGCTAACGGAAGGCCCCCGCAGCTATATCTTGATGACTCGCAGGTGCACCGCTTACCGGTCTTCTGAAACCGGACGGAGGAATCAGACCGATCGCCATAGTCGAGACCTTACGTCGCTTGGTAGGCAGATGTTTGCCGAGTGTGGGGGTCTGCTGCAGAGGGATCCGCTAGGCTCTCTTCCACTCTCTCTTATGTTCCAAAAAGTGACGCGGAAACTTCAAAACCGTCTTGAAAATGTGGGAAACACCAGTGGAAGTCCTCCTCTACTTCTTCAACTAAAGTACTTGGACGACGGTGTTGTGGTCCGCTGGCGTGATCAAGCTCCGTTCGGTAAGATAGCTTTACTGATAGATAGTATGAGTTCGTTAACCCAGATTGTGGTTCCGCTGATCCTTCCGGGTGACACATTCTGAGTTGTGGTGTCCTGCTCCCCTGTGGGTTGCACTACCGTTTCCGTTCGATTTTTAACTGTACAGTACAGTAGTTTAATGCTTCTGGTAGTACCCACTGTGCAAAGCAGTTTACGGCTCAAGTCGAGATCGAACTGCTTCCGTTCTCCCCCACTGTCTCTGTTTACTTAATAGACAGACATGGGGCAATTCGATAAAGAAAGGCATCCGATCAAGGATCCGACTACCGACTCCCAACTCAGAAGCATCGCCAGTGAGTTGCATGCCCGTGGCTGGCCACAGTGTGTGGTTGGCACCCATTAAGCCATTCGAGCGGCACTACTTTTCCTCACCTGTCTGGAGGCACGCAGCTTGAGTGTACACCTCCGCATAGATACGTGCGCGGTCTGGTGGCTAACGGCAATCTTTCCTGCTGTTCAGCAGTCCTTCCAATGTGAAATTCGCCAAAACTATACCGACGGGACGAGAGTGCTCCACGCCCCCATCGGGTCGGACCTATGCGTGGAGTGCGAATTCTCAAAACATGTTGCTTCGCTGCAGACTCTCCTCAAATCCTGTTAACCCTGGAGAATACTCATGTAGCCCTGCACTTACTGCGGACGTGCCTAGGCATATATCGGATTTACTACCTCTTACGTTTAGTTCCTCCTTATCTAACCCTTAAAGGGGCTGCGGAATTCGACACCGCTGTTGAAGATACGCTGCGAGGGTTGATGCGCGGGGTTCTGGACGCCGACTCCTTTCGGGAATTGCAACTCCCTTTTGCGCCCTTTGGGCCCCTCAAGCCGACATTCTGCATCGGGCTGAGCTCCGCTAAACTCACTGGGGCTGCTGCCTTCCTTTCCTCCGTGTCCCTCACGCGTGCCTTGTGCTCTACCCTTCTCCCTGTGCTACAGACCACTGCTATCTAATCATACAAATCCGCAGTTCGGGCGCACGACGATTGGAATGCACAAGAGCCGCCCAAGAAGGTTATCCAGTTCACATCTATCGACTCAGTGCAGCGGTTTGGGCAAGGGCAACCTGCTCGCTCAGTTAAGGAAAAGGCCTTTGATGCCATTCCAAAGGGGGATGAGAGGACCGCGGCATTCCGAGCCTCTTTTTAAGTGGATGGTTGCAAGGACTGGCTTTCAAGTCAATCGGCTCCAGGCTTGGGCACTTTCATCTCGAACCGCACTTACAAAACGTGGCTGCAGTTTTACTGCAGGATACCACTGTTCCCTCCTGCTCCCAAATGTCACAAGAGGGATGCACGACACTTGTGGATCAGTTTGGTGACCGCGCTGTGCTGGACAAATGGATCCACCCACGGGTGGCGGCATGACCCGCGAACACAGTTGTTTGCTGCACACCCCTCCAAAGCCGCCCGGCAACCTGTCCTCGAGCCCCTCAATGCGGCCATGCAGTTCACCCGGACATCAAGGCGCTTGGAGAGAACGGGCGCACAGACTATTGCGACGAAAACGTCGTCCATCCCTTGACCCCCTTTCCTCCCCTCCCTTGCGCGATGCCCGCGCAAGCCACTTAAACATGCTGCTTTGGCAAGGACACTCGCTTTGCCGAACTGATTGGAACAAAGGGTCCTGGGCATCGCTTATTGCCCTTCACTCTCCACATTGGGGGGCTGGCACCCGGCCGCCCGGGAGTTCAGCAACCGAGTTACGACTGGAATTGCCGCACGTGCAGCTGTTCCGATTGCTGAGGCGCGACAAACACTGCTCGCTCTTCACGCGGTGAGACTCGTCCAGAATAACGCCAGTTGTCGTTTGGCGGGAGTTTAGGGTGAATCTTAATGCCATAGCATGTTAGTTCCAGGGAACTTCTGTTCTCGGGGTATATCAGTCGCTACGCAAATTAGCCCTCGTCTCCGTTACTTCTACTTCAACCCCACCACTGTTCCATTGATCGTTCAAAATACAAACCCTCACTTACCCTTCCGTCCCAACGCCCCGAACTCCGAACTCAACTCAACTCCTTCGAAGCTCCCTCAAAGTTTCGCTACTGCCAGCACCCGCCCTATGCGACACGTCGACGGGTGCGAGTGCGGCCACTTCCGCTCGTCTACCTTGTGTCCCCTGCATATCGATATGCCGCAACCGCTGCGCTCTCGCTGTAACGATCTCGTCGATACCTTTGTTGACGGTACCGCCGCAGCTCAAGCCGCCCGGAGAATCTTTCCTCTGTTTGCGATTTGTCTATTTCGCCTTATAGAGTGTCGTTCGGTCCAAGCTCCGCGTTCCAGGACGAGACTTTGACGGTCTACAAGCAGAAGTCAAGCACTTCGAGTCTGAACCCCACCGGTTCATCCGCCTTCATAAGTATCTGTGGCGCGATTATGGGATCGGTCACGTAGTGGCAGCGATCATTTGCGACCTGCTACATCATGTGAAAGCGACCAAGTTGGCAAATCGTCGCTTGACCCTCTCTTTTAGGGATGTGTACAATTTTTGATGGCTTACGGTCGGATATTCACTCGGTTCTCTCGGTTCCCCAAAGAAGCAGGCCTATAGTGAACCACCCGGTGCTACCGAGCACTACGCGCCCGTCACCACCTCGTGGCGGGAAGCTCCAATCTTCCGCCTTGGAAGCCGCTGCATTTTACGAAAAAAAGGAGGGATATATGGGCAGACATCATGGCGCGATAGTGAGGTTATTACAGCCATGTGGGACACTGACCTGCCTTCGCTGGGACCAGACGTACTGAGCGATTGTGGGTGCCTGCTCGCTGGGCGGACTGATCTGGTTGTAACTCTGCAGAGGGTGATGAATTCAGAGATGGCATTAAAAAGCTCCCATCGCTTAATGCGCGTAGCCCTTGCTTAATGTACAGTAAAACATTGGGTTTGTCATCACACATTGAGTGGAAACCCCACTTGCCCTTCTAAGGGTACCATTCTTACACCCGTCTGCATTACATTCACAATTTAGATATACAGTAAGGGGCAGATTTCATTTGCGGTTGTTTACAGCTGTTATTGACATCAACAGAAATAAACAAACGCCTGTCATTGTACAGTACAGTACAGTACACTTTGAGTACACATGCTGTGCAGTACAGTACAGTACAGGTACAGTACATTACTGTACATCAGAACAGTACTGTATCTCTTGTTACATTTCCAGAAATAAATACGTTTAAAAGTTTGTGAAGTGCGGTGGTACGGGAATTGGATCATGCCACAAAACGTGGCATGCGTAGAGACGCCATTGACACACTTGAATCAATGCCATGATGCTACATCCCTGCCGGTGGATCAGTCGGAAAATAACTACTGTACAGTACTGTACGAGTTTATTTGTTCGCACACTAGCCAATCTGATATACATCATCACGCACTATTCTGAACACCCCCGCGTAACTGCGGCCCCTCAAGATTATCCTCCCTCTTACCCGCTGCATCAGGTGCCTTCCCTTCGCCACACAACATGACCTCTATGCTCACTCTCCTCCTCTGCACTATATTCATCCCTCGCATCTATGCTGATTGCACCTCTCGCCAGTCGTATATCCTGTCCCTCTCCCTCCGATTCACCCCAGTGACTCAACCCAGTCTTCCTCAAAAGACAAGAGTCCCGCTGGTCATCGCCGTTGCCCACGCGAAGGCTTCGTCCTCTTTCGCAAAACCGACAAAGTCGACGATGATGTCGCGGAAGTAGCTCTTCACAGAACAGCTGACACACTCGTAGCCCGTCTCAACAGAGACAAAGATTCAGGTCAAGTTTCCGACTATGCCATTGAACGGGAGCTCGACGTCGAAGGCGTGACTCGTTTTGATATCGTCGTCAATGACAATGCAACCCGAATTTCCTTTGTCGCCCCCTGGTCCCCTCCCCAGGCTGGTTTGTTGGTCTCGATTCTTTCGATCTTTGCCGTGGAGATGCTTTGATTTCAGAACAGGTCAATGTTGAAGTGTCCAACTTCAATTCAGGTCTCACGGATGGAGGTCATGGACAGCTGAGTTTCAACCGTTCGAGAGAGGTGATCGTCGTCCGGTCGGGGACCTTGTTAATGTTGGCGACATTCAGCTCGCTTCTTTGTCTTTGGAGCAGGGATCTTTAGGGACAGATTGGTGGAAGATCTTTCTTGGAGTTCTGGTTGGAGTTGCAGTCATTGTCGTTGTTGCCGTTGTCGTGCTTCCGAGATTACGAAGGAGAAAGCGCACTGAAATACCGCTTACAGCACCAGACGGTGTCCAGTGGTAGTCTCCTGTTTTTAACATGCGCACTTGATACATTTCCGAACCTTCGACTGTGTTACGACTTCCAACTGCTAGTTGAATTATGGCGCTGCTGAGATAGTTCTGAGATAGAGTTTGTGTATTCCCGGGTTCGAAATGGTCAAATCTGTTCTGATGTTTAAAGTCCCTCACTTGTTACCTAGCGCTATTCGATAATCGGACCTAATCCTGTGCAAGAATTTCAATATTTACAAAACATATGCTCAAGTCTGCCACAGCACTCTGCCCGGAAGGTCGCATCGCCATGCATAAGACACATTCTGTCAGGAGAAAGTTAGTTTTGCGCAAAGATCACTTGTTGATTGCAGCGTAATAATGACCGCGGTGCTTCCAGTAGAATCGGTCAAGTATGCGAAGAATCGCTTGGTTGACATCCCCGATAACGTGGTGCGGCCCTGCGATATGGAAAACAGTTTTGAACGGAGCTAGTAGCACTCTAGCAACAATCGGATGCACGGTAGTGGTAAACGTGCTAGCCACTACGCCGCCAACCACAATATCCCGTGAAGAGTGTGCGGGTTGTGCAAGCCACTAGCATCAATGACTTCAACTGAGGTAACCATGGCATTACTATGGTTCTCGCTGCTCACTTTGAGCCTGTCTCCGACAACAACTGTAGCAGCTGGAGCAAGAACATCATTCACGTACAGGAGATGGGACGGTGCTAGTGCGAGGGATACATTTTCAACTGCCGTGCCAATTCGGATAACTTTTGAAGTGACATCCCGATGATGATGGGAAAAGAAGTAGATGGCGCTGTACTCGTCTGGATGGGCGACCTTCACGTAATCACCAATACGGAGTTCATGCATCAACTTGGTTCTCCCATCACGTAGCTGCACAACATTATCCGAGGAAAAACAAATCGGGTCAGGCGGCGCGACATTTTCCGGAGAGCGCTCTGGACTTTCCTCACCCTCATCATCTGGAATGTGGAACAAAACAAAAAGTAGGAAAAAATTGTCAGCATTCGCAAGCTACTGCCCGGCATCCTTTCAAACCAGCCAAATGCGGTCGAGTAATGAAAGAGCAAGTACTTACCACCACCCGTAGCATTCGAAGAAGTATCATCTGTCGGCTCAGGATTATCTGCGTTATCATTCGAATCAGAAACATTATCACTCAAAATGTTAGAAACACTCGGCTCCTCCGAATCGCTTGGACGCGACTCAGCGCTTGCGCTCGCTGAAATTATCGGGGTCGGCGTGATAGTCGGCCCGACTTCTGTCGGAACTTTTGCCGGAGGAAAACTCGCGACGGGATTTTCATTAGAAGTATCGATGTCACTCGCCTCCGTCGATTGAGACACATTTTCTGCTGTATCGACGGTATTATCTTCTGTATTATTGGTCGCAATCGAATTGTCCGTCGCGCTCTCTATAGTTGAACTCGCAGTTACTGAAGAATCTAAACTCGATTCGAAAGCGGTCAGATCCTCCTCAAAAGTCGCCATTCCCAGAGTCGCTGTAGCAGAAGGGGCAATGCCAATCGACGGTGTCACCACCTCCGCACCCGGCGGTGACACCATCCCTGGCGTTGGGGTGCGAACAGAAGATAGGATGGGTGGGGATTCCGAAAATCCTGTTGTGATCGATACAGGCCCCTCCTTCTCTGACGAAGACTCTGTGGCCGTATTAATCACTGTCGTCGGTGGGACGCGAGTGACGATATATGTGAATCTACGCGCATCAGATGTGGTTGCGTCGCGACGCCAAAATCCGGGACCGGCTGTTGTAGTGTGGGGGATGAGGTTGCACCTTGCGGGATCCCTGCGGAAGGGTTTGAATTAGCAAACGTACCTGTTGTCGCAGTGGTCGTAGAAGGTGCTATCGTATCTGCAGTTGTGGTTTCAGCGGTGGTAGTGGTAGTGGTTGGTGCGGCGGTAGTAATTGATGTCGAAATGGTGGTGGTTGGCGTGGTTGGCGTGGTTGTCGTGGTTGTCGTGGTTGTCGTGGTTGTCGTGGAGGTAGCAGTCGATTCCACTTCAGTCGTAGTCGAAGTCGTAGTCGAAGTTACAGTTGGAGGGTCGGTCCGCGGCGGGGTACATGGGCTTGGGTCATCCCCTTCGAAATAGGCCTCAGTGGCGGTATTCGGAGCGCCACCGCCCTGCACTGGGACACCTCCCGCGACCCATAATACACCATTACAGCTAACGGCACCTGCACCGTGTCTTCTAGAGGGCATATCAGGGCCTGCAGCAAAAGTGTCGCCTTCCAAAATATCTACTTCGCTCCATGCCCTATCAAAACCTTCACCGCCCATGACAAAGACCGTATTGTCATGCAATGCGGAAAAGGTGCCACCACGAGGGCGCGGAAAGTCGGGAAGGACGGACCAGGTGCTGGTGGTGAGATCAAAGACGTTGACAGCAGACTCAACATCGTTGAAAAACACGGGAAAGTTCTCGGTGGAATCGCGACCACCCACGACGTAAACTTTGCCGCGGCGAACAACAGCGTTGAAGTGATCGCGTGCTGGGTGTTTTAAGGGAGGCAGAGCCGATGCGATACAGGTGTTGACATATTGGGAAAGCAGGAATAAACGGTGAGTCGCTCAGTGCAACAGAGGGATAGATTGCATTGCGCAAGGTAAACGCGGTTGGCAAATGGTGTTTGTAGACTTACGGTTTGGAAGATCTGGCAGCTCAGACCATGTGCCCGTGGCGATGTCGTATCGATCAAACCAAGGTACCAAGGTGGCATCGATATTATGGCCACCGACGTTACCGCCAAGTAAATAAATAGCACCATTCCACAGGAAGGCTGCTCCACTACCTCTGGGTCTGGAAATATCTGGCCCGGCGGTCCATTGATCGGTGTCTGCGCAATAGATCCAAATTGAGGGAACGCTATCCTCAGCAGGGAATGGTCCTTTCCATGCACCGACGACCCATGCGCAATTGTCAGGGCCTTGAAACCCTTGAAAATGGTGAAGTTCAATTGGGGGAAGAGCACCAGAGGAATAAGAGAGTGATTGCGTGTCGAGAATGGATACCGGGGACCTGCCCCGACCGCCAAGGAGACAAAGTTTGGTGGGGAACACCTAGAAAAGGCAGCCTCGCCTCGGCCGATGAAGCCTGGAGATGTGGAAATTGTCTTCCAGGAAGGTTCGGAAAGCGCAAAATTAAAGAGAGAGAGGAGAGAACAGGTTAGGACGAGAGGGAATTTGGTATGGCGCGTCATTGTGAGTGGGATTGACGTGGTGGAGAGGGTGTGTGAGGGGATGGGGAGGAAGGGCTTGGTGAGGGAATGGAAGGGTTTGTGTGCAAAGAGTGCGGAGTAGCGGCCCTACTACGGTATGTAAGCAAGGAAAAGGTCAGCTTCTTTTACATGCCCTACCTGTACTATACTGTACATGTAACATCCGTCGGGCATCCGTCGGGAATCGTATGCCGTTCCTGTACAGTACGTACAGTACACAAGCAGACTATGTTTTGTATCCCAATGATCCAGCAATGCCACATTGGTTTTATTGCTGGCCGATTGACTCGAAGCAACACTACGATGCTGTACAGTACAGTACAGTACAGTATAATACATTCGGGGTTCACAAGATTTGACGACAGGTACATTATTGTCTGGTCGCAGGGTACTGTACTGCAAAATTCGCAACGATTTGATTACAAACCCTGTACCACTCTTATCAGGAAAATTACAGTGCAGTATTCAAGTAAACCCCACTTACACCCATTTTGACGACAGACTGTACCGTAACTATGGCTACCGAACAAGAACCCATTTGAATTCAACATGTGGCATGAGTTGAGACAGTGCGCACCTCGCGTGCAGTACTATATATTTCATCTTGTGCTTTTTTTAATGTCATTTTCAGACCTGTGGTCACGTGTCATTCAAGCAAGCACGCTGCTGCGGCCGTCATGTCCAACGCGGCATGCCTGCTCGCCGGCATTGAGCCGGCCCTGTAAGGAGGGTCATGTACTGTAGTGTTACCCATCAGCAAAGACTTCTCCAGCATAACGCATTAGCCGCGTGGATGTAACCGACCACATCTTCCATGCATTAAAATAACCCCAATTTCCCCCCATTCAAGCAAGACAGCGGGCAGGATCTAGCACCACCGGAAATACTGGCCGGAGCGGGCCACAAGTTTATAGAGGGGGTGGTTTGCCAATGTGCCGGCACGTCTGCTCTATGCAGGACCTCTGGTTAAACTACTGTAACGAAAGAAGGGGCCAGAAAAATTCCACTATCCAAATTCAAGATTAATACAGCTTGAAAAACTTCTATGGAAAGCAGCAGGGCTTACGGACAAAGGCAACCACAGCAATGAAACTCCAGAACGAGCATGGCGGCGAACTGCCAGGGTTGTGCAAGGGAAAAACTGTTGGCCAACGTTCAGATTGCTACTACAGTATATTTAAATCCAGTAGGTCACTCGAAAACACTCTATAGTGACCCATTTCAGGACGGTAGGGTATTACAAGAGCGGATACCAATAACATATCCATATGTCTAAAGTATAAGTTTGCGTCGCTTCCCCCGTGAGAACTTCTCTAACACGGGCATCGACCTCCTCGGTGTCCCGATTGGGTCGACATCTTTTATGGAGAACTTCCTTACTAGGAAAATCGATGACTGCAACAGGACACTCGCTGATTGACGGGATCGGCGACGCACGGGTCCGGTTCCATCTACACAGAGTTTGTGCTCTGCATGCAAGCTACGACACGGAACCAAGCTAACGCCGCCCAGTGCGACAACCGCCATCGCACAACAATTTGATACAGACCAGATGCGGTTTTACTCGCGGTCAAATAATGTCTCGATGACAGACACGGTGCGGCAACAGGTTACCCTACCTCTCCGCTATGGCGATCACGGCTTCACGCCCTTAGCCACGCTGAATCTTGCCGCATACACAGCTAGCATCATTGATTCCGCGCAGGTGCAACACCAACATGACACTGCTACTGCTGACTCCCGTTTACTCAAGTACGCAGAAGAGCATCGACATCTATGCACATTTTTCCAACGCCTCCAACCGTCATTCTCCGCACAACATGGAGGCCTCCCAGACGCACTTACAGCGGCTACCCTCGCATCCAAGCCTGATAATACAACCAATATCTTATATCAAGCCTGGTGCGAGTCGTCCGCTAAATGCTTTTGGAAAGATGATGATTGGTCGCCACTCCCGAACCCCTCGTCACACTCTGAACCTGAGATTCGTCAACGCATCCGCCGTAACGCTTTTATGCGTACACCTGCTGCGGCATTCCTCACTGCCCATCCGTCTGTGGTCACCCACATATACAATGATGTGTGTTCAGTGATGCTGCAGCGCCGCTTAGGAGTCCCCGTCTTCGACGAAACGGCCCCTCTCCTTTGCGCGGAATGCAAGGCGCCTATGGACCACCTCGGCGATCGTGCCGCTGACCTGTGTAACAAAGGTCTCGGTTGGAAGAACCGCCACCAAGCTGTGGCAAAAGTGCTCGGCAAAGACCTGTTCAAAGCCGCAGGAGCTGGCGTCCACTATGAAGTCCCGTATTTACTTTCCGGACTGGACGCCCGACCTGCTGACATACTCGTCCCCCCGACTACTTCTCCAGAAAACCCTACGCCCCTCTCCCGGTTGCGTATGACTTCACAGTCTCCTCACCTTTCCAGCAGTGATTCCTATCCAAGGGAGCCCGGGAAGCGCGCGCTGCCGCCAATGCGACAGAACTACGGAAACTGAGGGACTGCGACCAAAATCGCCGCCATTCCTGGCCATGCTTCACCGGGACGCCCGCTTCTCGGCTGGCAGTTTGTCCCGCTAGCCTTTGATTCCCGGGATGCCCATCGGAGACCACATCCAAGGTGGTCGACGAGTATGCGGCCGCCATCGCGGCCCGTATCGGAAGCTTTAATGCGAAGGTATCCTCTCGGATTTATCAAAAGCTCAGCTATGCGATTTGGTCCACGTGTGCAGCTTCAGCGATTGGTCGTAGCCCGCAACATGCAAATGTCTGCCTCCCGCTCCAAAGCTAGTCAATTTTAGTGGCCCTTTGCAAGCATTGAAGAAAATTAGAGAGTAAAAGCCCACAATAAGTTTGGTACGCTCTGCGGCCTTCCCGATACCGCGGATCATTGTCCTCAATGGTTGAAACTGACAACTGCGATTGTGGTTTGAACGGAAATGGAGAGGTTTGGGTGGATTTATTCTTGGAAGATATATTCGATCTATCGTAAAGGTTTCCTGACAACCACAATCGACTCACAAAGGTGTGCTGACGCAGTTATGGGGGAGGAACTACGCTCTCTAAAGGCCGTCTTTACAGAAATGACTTCAAGAGGGAAATCGTGATCATATGAATGATTGGGTATTATTTGGTGCAGCTAGTGATAATGAAGATCAGAGCCAGGCTGCGGAACGGCCATCGGCCTTTTAATTGATTGCAGTGATATCTTACTGTCGGAATAACAAAGCCCGGATGTGTTGAGTCGATCGGTGAGATAAAACTTTGCGAAACCGAGAGCTGGTTCGGGCCGCCACACAGCCGAACCGCGATATTCACTTTACTTTGATTATAATAGCAGAGATATAACTACATCGACTAAAGATAGCACGCCGAGGTCTGTAGGAGAACTGCGGCCGGTGAAACATCGTAAAACAATCGCTACCTTGCAAAGTAAGGCAACAATGGATATTGCAATAAAAAGATGTCTTTCCCCGATACTGGGGGCGCTATAGTGAAATTGAAACCTGAAGGGGAGCCGAGAGGGTTATTTTGTCATTGGAGACCTTGAATGTGTGAAACAGAGAGGGAGGCAGCCGGGGCGCTGCTAAAGGAACAGTAGAGACGATGGTAGTGGGTTTCAGAAAGTTGGGGGCAAAGGGTGTATGGAGTGTACCTGGATTCCCACAAGAATCCAGATGAGCCCCCCTTTTATAGAAAGTTCGGCAGCTCTTCTAAACAACTCTCAGAGTTGTGCCAGCTCAGTAAAAAGCACTAGAAAGTAGAGCTGTAACTCGAAAGTAGAGCTGTAACTAAATAATAGTACGATCTAAAACATAACCAAGTCGATGACGTGGGGCTCCACGTCAAACAAAAGTACTGTAGAGAAAATAAATATTCAGCAATAAAACCGCTATCCGATTACACACAGCTTCTAGATTCTTCCAAGAGTGATGCACTTTCTCTGTTACACCACTGCGTAATAGAGAATTGGAATACTGTAGCGACAGCGAACAAGTCTCTAGTACACAGTGGTGTAACACAGACATTGTTACAATGTTTATGATGTGTATAATGTGGCTTATGGTGGCCGGTGTCCAGCGGCCAAAAGTTATGGTCCCGAGAGCCATGTACGGTAGTGTACGTGGCCACAAATTTGGGATACAAGAGTCATGTACAGCACTGTGCATGGCTTTGAGCCACAAATAGCGTGCATTACACAACAGTACGGTAGGGGGAGTCTGAAAACAGGCAAACAGGGGAGTCTAAGGGCTGATTTTTTGATTTACTAGGAATTTAGTACCAATTTGTGCATTTTCAAAATTTGCGAATCTCTATATAAAGGCTGGTCGACTGGAGTAGGAGCCTCGACCGGCCAGAACCCAGAACCCAACACCACAACATCCCAACAATAATATCACCAAAAAGTTGCCCTTTTCTTGTCTGTTGTCCTCAAAGCAGTGATGTCCCTTGTCTCCTTGGGCTTACGGTGTGCATACCGAAGTTCAAGGGGGAAATACACATTATACTGCAGGTTTCTCCTGTCTCTTTGGACTTTCGGTGCTTAGCTCGAAGTTAAAGGCGGCCAAACTTTAAACCTTCCTGGTTCTCACAGGGGATGGTCGAAGGCCTGCAGAACCACTAAGGACGCAGCAAGACCACCACGGCTACTAAGGGTTGAGTCAGAGGGAAGGATTGACAGGTTTAGTTGGTAGCAGAGGAAACAGACGGGGGTTAAACAGATAAAAAAAAAGAGAAAAAACACAAACAAAAGAAAATAAAAAAAGAAAAGGAAACAAAGAAAACAGAAAAATAGAAGCGAGATCAAAACAAAACCATTAACATAAATAAACCTTTCCAGTACCCTCACAAACCGGTACTATTAATATGGGTGGTTTTGTCACCCATGCGAAATACAGTGTATTGACTACTAGCTTACTGTGTCTGACTTAAATTGAGAACAAGCCACCAGATACAGTGTCCTTACCAATCCATGTGTTTTGTTTGGGAGATTGGTGAGGTACGCAGTTCGATGCTTGGCATACAGTATAGGCCATTGCTCAACCGGAAGCGGGCAAATGAAAGATTCCTGAATATTAGTCACGGCGGGAAAAGATTTTTTAGTAAAGTCGTCACTTCGGTTGCCATATGTGCACAGGAAACCAATATTTGAGATATATTTGCTATTACTCTCCTCTTTTACTGCATTCATGTCGATCACTAGTCTATTCCAGCTGTCGAAAAGCATTTTTTTATAACTTGAATAAGTACTTAGAGCCTGTAGGTATATTCAAAGGAATATCTTGGCAAAGAAATAACTGCAGATCCATTCGGAGTGTATATGCAAAATCGAAGTGGTATATGAAGGAGATATCTCCAGCTGCTAGCATGAAGCGGGCAACGCAATTGTTCTTCTCCGATGAATCCATAAACAGAATAATATATCCTATCTGCGATGTGTCATAATTGCTATTGGATAGAGCTGCGTCTGAGTGCACAGTGATTAAGAGTCGATACTTAGCTCAAAATAAGGGACCCAAATTTATGCAAATCGTCCGTACTTAATACCACAAGAATCAAAAACTCGACAAGAACCATTTCTGAATTTTTAAATGCATAGGAAGGAAGAATAAAGACAAACGCACGCTAAATAGGGAGGCTGTCATAGGGATGCAATTCTGTAGATCTCCAACGACTAGAATATTAGACATGTATTCGATGAGAATTTGGGTTACAGAGGCCCCTAAAATAGGAGGTTATCATAAGACTTATAAATTTTGTGGAGAATGTTTTTTATGTTCGTACTAACATATTCAGGATCAGACATAAAATTATTTGAGAAAACTACTCCAAAAGTAACCTAGTATTGCCCACAGGCTGTTAAAAGAATATCTTCAGGTTCTAATATTTTTTGCGTAGCGGCCGGAAATAAACAAGTCCCAAATCGCCGAAAAGCATTCTTGTGATAAAATTCGGACAAGACACGAAAAAATGATTTTCCGGGAAATCAGAAGTATGGCAACCAAAGAATATTGTAAAGAGCCATTGCCGAATGGAGAAGAACTACAGAAATATAGAAATAAACATTACACAGAACATCTATCCGTGACCAAACTTCAGACCGCCTAGATTGAGAGGGCCGATAATGGTGAGAGTAACAGTAACGTCGTAGTAATGTAGCGTAAATTTAAGTAGAAAAGTCTTTCATTTAAATAGTATTGGCGAAGAGATGGGTGAATAATAATATGAAAGGCTGTAATTTACTGACGAAGAGAAATCAGAATAAGATATACCTTTCGAAATCTCTCTTCAAGGCGCAAAATGGGTTTCAATGCCTAAGTATGGGTTATAAATACTGAAGAAGTTGATAAATGGGTATGAATATGATACGTGTGAATGACGGAAAACACCTTACACAGACATGTCAATGAAATTCCAGCTCTGGAAATATGTCTACCTTACTCGAAGCGCATTATGTCCACATACATTTTTTGTTCGAATTTGTGTTCGGCACTGTGCGCACGATTTATAATTACGCGTGGCACCGCTCAGGGTCATATATTTAAACTTTAGGCACCGGTAGCATAATTATATTATTTGAATATAGTTATTGCTGTTCTACGAACAGTAAATAGGCAATTTGGTACTTCAGAGGATAATGTTCCCAAAAATGTCTGTTTTAATGCTATTTAGCGATTTTAGAAAATATTAGTTGTCTTTTGAGACGGTGATCAATGTGGGTTTAAATCTTTGCCATTGCCCTTGGTCAGGACATATCTCCATCACTTAAAACTCTACTATTACCATCTCGACAACCAAATCCCGAAAAAAGCAACGTAACTCCGAAGGAAAACAGACTAAAACATACCTCTTTTGTCTCTTGAAGTAATTGAGTTCCTTTCCTCCTTAGACTGGCGGTATGGGGACCTCTGTTCGAGCGGTAAATACTCAATTAGCCAGTAAACTGAAAACTTCCATCCTCTCTGAGCCATTGATGGTTACCACGGATCTATGAGATATAATAGCTTCAGTGACTGCTGAAGTGAATGTAATGACTTTCAGCGAGCCTCAAGATGGTGCAATTTTGATAAATCTTCAAACTAAGTGATGTCCTTCTGTCTTCTGAACGCAGCCTCAAACATTCAAAGAATGATAGATGAATTATTGAAGGAGCTTTTTTTGTAAGAGTGTATATAAACGACGTGGTGATATTTTCGTAGACCTTGGAATCCCAGCTGGACCACATTAGGGTAGTGACGGAAAGGATCTCACAGTATCATTTGAGAATTAAAAAACTGAGCGATTGCTTTTTCGGACAAACCTCTATCAAAATACTTGGTCGTGTCGTGGATGGCAATGGTGGTACGGTTAATCCGGAAAAGACCTCTATGATAAAAAAAGCTCCCAGATCAACGTCAAAAACTGCGTTGCGTAGCTTTGTCGGCCTTTCATCTTGCTGTAGAAGGTTTATTCATGGTTTCGCTAAGATTGGCCCTCTACACAAATTAACTTCAAATCAAAGAAAGCTTAACTGTGGCTCAGAAACGGAAAACGCATTCATCGAGCTAGAACGGGAATTTTGTGAGCCACCTGTACTCACATATCCTGAATTAAAGAATCCGTTAATCGTCGGAACTGACGCTTCGGAGAACTCAGTCGGCGCCGTTTTGTCTCAGAGAGATGAAGGTGGTAAATAACTCCCAGTGCAAGGCCCTGGCTGTCGTTTTTGCGCTTAAATATTCCTCCATGACTACCTTCTCTCACCAGAAAAGTTTGAGATGATAACAGATCGCCAGACCCCCCAAACTGAGTTCAAAAGATTTCCACAACAGCTTGGAGCGATGGCTCGACTTGTTCGCAGAATACTGATTCAAAATCATTTATCCGCCAGGAAATATCAACGAGCCAGCAGACTTTCTTTCCAGATGCAAAGATCTAAAACAAAATTTCAAAGAAGCGAAAGAAAATAGTGCCGAAGTAAATGCCGTTGATATGGTAGGGCCGGCTGACTCCAAAGCCAAATTGAAATTCCCTTTCGATTTCTGACAGGACTGTAGATCAAGAAAATTTGTTTTGAACTCAGGGACTGGGTGAGAAAATCCCAAAAGTATTTTCGGTACGGAAAGGAAAACAATTTCGATTGACAAAAGCAGGTCCCTGGCTAGTGGCTCCAAATGTAAAATGAGGCGAGAATCTGAGGACCTTTCATGATGAACTAGGCTATTGGTGCCTTAGAGCAAAGAAAAATTCATTAGGGAAAGGTTTGGGTGGCCAGAAGTGTACATAGACATCGATAGCTTTTTGAAAAGTTGCGACGGTTGTCAAAAGTTAGCTTCAGTCCGAAAATACAAATCGGCTTTCAGTATTCCCATTACCGGGCTATTTGAGACATTTTCCCTGGAAATTTTCGGCCCATTCAAGAATAATCCTTCTGGGAACAAATATATTCTCATGAGAGTTGAAAACATCAAAAGATGGTCATCTGCAGTGTCTGTTAAGGACGCCACTGCCGATGTAGTAATTGAATTTAAATCGAAGGAAAATACTGAGCCTTTTGGCCTGCCCAGAATACTCATTTCGGACAAATCACTTTGCACTACGGCTACATCTCCTGCGAACTCATGAAAGAAAACTAAATTAAGTGCAAAAGATTCTGACCTATTACCTTATGTCTAACGGTAAGGTAGAGGGATGATCGGAACACTTAAAGGGACATATCAAGGATTATGTCGAGAAACGACATCGCGTGGGAGTGATAGAGGAAACCAGGAAAGGGGGCGAGGAAGAGAGAGAGAGGAAACAAGAGTGAGAGGAGTAAGAGACTAAGATAGAGAGAGTTTGAGGGAGTGAGGGACCGGTGGAGATAGATGAGAGAGGAGAAGGTCGTGAAGAACTTTACTCATAAAGAAGATTAAGGAAGATCGGGGCTTATATAGACCTCGAGACGAGTCGAGTGGGGCTTCCAGATGATCGAAGGATATTTCAAGAAGCCATGAAGAAGACGGTGAGAGGTTAAGCCTAAAACTTCTTGAGCTGATCCGAAATATTCAGATCAAACGTACAGCAATGTACGCGCATAACACTGTACAGAGCAAAAAACGAAACGGTCGAGTTCTAGGTTGGAAAGTAAACCACAGTAATGTCTGCAAGCCTCTTTGCGAGCTGTAAGCTGTCAGCAGAGGTAACAGAGAATAATCACCCTAACACGCCTACTCAAACTAGAATTGGCCACAGAAGCGTCCCCTTTATCTGAAAAATTCAATGTTAATTTGAAAACTTTTAGGAACAATACCTAACTCACTTCGAAATTTCAGCAATTTGACCCGAAGCAAAACTTTAGTCAGAATATCAGAGACTTGGTCTTCTTTTCGTCAATGAGAAACAGAGATCCGTTTAGACGACACGTCCTCACGAACAAAATGATACTGAATATCAATGTGCTTGTTCCGCTCTTCGATCGATTCGTTCTGGGACGACGTAATTGCTCCAGAGCTGTCAACTGAAATCTTTATTGTAGTAGGACGTTTCTTATTCATCAAAATTCAGATAAAGTTTGACAACCAAATGGCTTCTGTAGAGCCCGTGCACGTAGATATGTACTCTGTTTCTCAAGAAGATAGTACGGCACATCCTTGCTTCTTGGAGCGCCATTGGATAGGTCCACCATACATCATAACACAAATCTGTCGGTAGACCTGCGAATTGGAGGGCAAACGGCCCGAAAGAAGCCAGCGGGTGGGTTTCTTTGAGACTCGAAAAGAAAGACGAGGAGCGATCGAAGGGGCTTCTTCAGATGAGGGTGGATTGTGGTCACCAGCTGGAGCGGACTCTTCAACATCTTCTCCTTCGTCAGTGGAAATCTGTGCTTCGTAAATTTCTTCACACGGATAATTCTCGTCATCGGCGTAAATGTTTTGGTCGCAATCTCCATCCACAAATTTGCAGATGTTTTCGAGCTGTGCAAGAGTTCCGGTTTCGTTGAAAATTATATCTCTAGATATCATTCGTTCTCACCCAATATCCCACAGCTTGTATCCCTTGCTCTGAGAGGAGTACCACATCATAAGGGCTTCAAGAGATCTGGGGTCCACCTCCTTGACTATTTTCTTCGGCGCGACATACCAGCACTGTGCACCAAATACTCGCATCTGAGAAATAATTTCAGCGGTGTTAATGAGTGATTTATTCTGGTAAATAGCTTTTAGTAACTCAAATCAGTGCATAGACAGCCGTGAAAAGTGCTTAAGCTCAGAAATGCTTGGGAAGAAACTTGTGGTGTAACATAGAGCGGACCATATTGAGAAAGGTTCGATTAATACTTTCTGTTGTCCCATTTTGCTGGTGATGTGAGCCACAGGGAGCTGACTTTGGATGCAATTCGTCCGAAGGAAGTTCATGAAATCGGTAGAAAGGTACTTTCACCTATTTCAGACCTCGAAACCTTAATTAGAAGTTGATCTTCGTCCATTGGAGTTATTGTGTCATAAAACTCATTTTGGAATAAGTTGGGTCAGGAAATTCGTAGTTTTGGAGCGATTTCAGGAACTCAGGAACTGGTTGGTGTGTTTCTCCGAAAAATCTTTGTAGTTTTGAAAACACTCTATCATCTTTGACTTGTGGGTCACAGGATACACAAACGTCCACTTGGAGTAGTCTTCTATGAATGAAACGAAGTACCGAGCATCTCCCAGAGAAGAACTTTCAATGGGCCCAATAAAAAATAATGAAACATTTCCAGGGGTTTATTGAACGACTTTGTCTTTTCTTCGGGATTTGAGCCCCGTGGGATATACCAAGTATGCAAAAGACGAAGACATCGTCTTCTCCGTTTCCTTTTGAGAGCTTCACATCTTTTGAAGTAAGATGTTGAACTTGTTTAATCAGTGTATCTGCAATGAATGTAAGATGTTTAAAGGTTAAAACTGTAGTCTGGATAGAGGGGATGATATTTCGCGGAATCTGGGAAAGATGAGCTTCGGATGTCCCCGTAAATTAATACCAGTTTCTATAAACTTGAGTAAACTATCCTTACTCAGTTCAGGATGTATTCGATATTTGTTCTTTCGTTCAAAATGACATTTTCATGGTCTGAAAGCTGATCCTGATTAGATATTTATATAAGCACTTCGTAGGTACAATCATGAATATTTAATTGTTAATTAATTTTATTATAAATACCGTCCATCTTCTGGGATTTTTGAAGGTATTGTACAGTATGTTGTACCCGGATTGCTTCGATAGCAATTTTAAAGTATTTTAACTTGTGCCGTGGATAATTTTCTAGAGTCAAGGCCTCAAATAGATGGTAAACATTCCTTTCATTTTCCTTTGGATCGATATATTCATGATCTTTATTTTTTATGGGTCTGCAATTGAAAATAACAGCATATTTTGAAGAGACAAGCTTCTTTGGGCTCGGTAAATGCTGTCCTCTGCCTTAATGTGACCAACTTTGAATCAATTTCATGGCCTCGGCATCGGAACTTATTTTTTAAGTTCGAGGTTTCTCTGTACGTATGATGGACATATTTATATCGAAAATATTGATTTTTTGCTTCCTGAAGGTCATTCCTTGATTAAATATCGATGTGGTAAATTTGATCTGCAAATTAAATATAGCGTAATATAGGACTCTTTATTTTCAATAGTGATGACTGGAGTATATACATCTTCTGGTGACCGAAAATCTGGGTACCAGATGACCATTTTTTTGGAACCCGGTTGTCCTGAAGTTCGGGTACGGGTATCGGTGTTTTTGGATGACCGAAAAATTTTTGCAGGATTAAATCTGTGCGATAGTTGTTAGAAATAAATTGCTCAACAGCTAATGAGTGAAATTAGTACTTGATACCGGTAATACGAACAACAGTGCTTTATTGCTGTACAAGAGCTTGCAAAAGATTTTTTGAGTCTTGAATTACGACTGATTCTGGGTAAAAGAATTTCAAGGACTCGTTGCAAATATCGCATGGATGAACTACAACTTTTCCTGATTGTTTAACTTACAGATTCTGTAAATATACTTATACTGGTAACTTGTGAGTTTCAGGTTATATTCATTGATCACACTGAATTAGAAGGTTTAAATTTATTGGAATAAATTCCTCTCGCTTATACGGTTGGACAATTTATTCCTTCACAATTTGGATGTGTACATGGCCATGTACATGTTTATGTTTACCATAAGTGTACCTACTAGGCGTCTCGCAGTAACAATATGGCGATTACTCATAATTCTTTTCAAAAATTTCATCTTCCGCGGAGAATATCTCAATTGTACGGATAATGGTGAGACTGGCTCCAAGATAGTATTGTAGGAGAACCAATTTACTTTCTTTCTAGAATAATTTTATTCATTTAAAAATGTTAGATATTCCGAAAACTTCAACATTAGAACATTGCCAAATAGGTATTTTATTCTATCGTACTGCGTAGATTGCCATCTTGCAGGCCCACATTAAATTAACCTCTTTGTTAATTTTTGTAAAATTGTCGAAATTTATGGCTTTATGGATAAAAAATAACGTTTTCTGCCACTGTTTTGTATAGAGACTGTCATTTTAGACGATTGGTGCATCCCTTGTGTTCTGTAATTTCTTTGCTTGTTTTCAAAGATGACTTGGCGTTGCAAACTTTGCGTTTGAGAAAGGAATCTGGGAGTTTTTCGGGGTATTTAGGGCAGGAAAATGCTTTGCAATGTTTAATATGTCATTAATTACTGATTTTTTTCATTTTTTTTAACGCCAATGAATTAATTTTGTACCTATTATTTATTTTATTGTCTAATTGGTGCAAATAAAACCGTATTTTTCTGCGACACTCAATTGTTCCTCTTGAGTGAAATAAATTCAAAGATTAAATTTTAACAAATCACTTATGTTTCTTCAAGCAAATTTTTCTCAAAGAGGTAGTTATTTCAATAGATTTTACGGTACTTAATCTAAATTAATCCAAACCGATGGTAAATGATTTCAGCAGGTGTTTTAAGACCACCACTTGCTCTGTTTCAGATCTCTTATTTTCTCAGAATGTAAACAAGAAACGATTACCATAATTTGTAATAAATATAGTTGATCGTTTTCTAATTATTTTATTCTCGTACTGGAATATACCTCAACTACCAAGTCTTCTTGGGATGATACAAAGTAACTTTCAATCACGCAAAGATCATCCAGATGATTAATTTATATCCAAGCGAAGACCGCGTAGATATAGTGGGCCGAGCGGGTGCCAAGTAATCTGAAACAAGACAAGCATGTTCCCGATTCTGAAATAGTAAATTTTCGAATGCTGTAGAAATGAAACTCACTATATCGTGAAAAAAATACAATAAAGGTGTGGATGTCATTAAACTGAAAATATTGAGTACATAATTTACATAACCCACTCCATATTTTGATACGAACGGTTTGTACTGTACATGGCATTTTCCCTAATAAGTTAGATATTGTAATCTAAACATCAAAGTAGTTATGGGAGTCAGTAGCATTTAAGATTTTAGCCCTTTTTTGAGTTACATTGCCCTCATCCCATTTTGCGTTGACGTGACTATGGAAGTCAAAATGGTCGAGTAGATTCTTCTGCAATCTATCGTCCAATACCACTAATTTGAAACACCGGAGCAATTTATGATCCTACTCGTGAATTTTTATGAAAAAGCAGAATTAATTGAACATACTATATCTCTGTAAAAACTTACACACAATTAGTACTGTAGTATAAAAGGTCCGACTGAAAAGCGTTTTTTGTAATTTAGTATATTGACTCTGCATCTCAACTTAAGTTAATATTAAAATTTGGCCCAATGTATCTATTGTATCACTAAATTCACTAGAAGGTGATAAGTTCCTACAGGGACCTATGGAAATGAATATTATATCGAATAAGTTTTTCAAAATGTTTTATACTATTCAGCGCCCGTAATTTCGGTAATAACCCCGGTGAACTGCTAATAAAAATAAAGAACTCTCTGAAGTTCTTTCACGCGGAGTTAGCAAGTACTGTAAAGCGTATTACAAGTCGCAAATGAAGTATTTGGACAGTTCTAGAGGAGAAGGTATTGTTTGACCTGGGAAAGTTGAATGGCAGTTTTTCACATGTGATTTTGATGCGTACAAAGACGAGCCTCTTCTCGAAGGCAACAGACTCAACCTCACGAGATCCAGTCCATTCTTTTATCCCATTATTGAACTGTTTCTCTATCCATACTAGGATCTTTTCACCGGGCTCGAATAATTGATTGCTTGCGGGCGGAAACTTGGATTTGATCGCACGCTTGGCGCGAATGGGCGTCATTTGCGAGTCCATTTCTTTGTTAGCGGGCGAATCATTATGGGATCGATCTTGAACAGAGGCTCGAAGTTCTCTAGTGCCGGACCAGAAGAGCATGGGAAGTCTACGTTATTCTTCGAGGAAAAGAACGTAGGGCACTCAACCCCAGGTCCCAAGACGTCGTTCATGACTTTGACCGCGCATGAAACGGTAATTTTTTTGACTTTCTGAGCCCATTCCACCGTGAATTTGCGAAAAGCGCTGTGCAGTGGTACATAGTATCGTCCAGCCATTCTAAGACTACTGTGAGCATCAATGCATGCCCTTGAAACCTCTACATCCGATTTTTAGCGATTTGGATGAATTGGTCACTAAATTGAGAACACTGGTCGGTCAGAATTCTATCAGAGAGACCAGTGTGAACGAGTGCCTGGCACTGAAGGATTTTTTTCCAAATGTCCTTAGTAGATATGCTCAGGAGAAAACTGGTGGCGCTAGAACGAGTGCCTTCATCATGGATATAGAGCTAAGCGTTGAAGCCGATGTACATAATCTCAAGGAGTGTGCACTCGTTCAACTGGTAAATTTAACTCCCAATGATGACACGGAAGCGTTTCGGGGCAGACTAAATAAGATGAAACGTATCACAGCGCAGGCTGATGTCTTGCAAAGTTCGAAATGTCTCCAGCGTGGGGTCCTCGTGTTTGATAAGCTCAAATAGCTTACGCGCAGATGGATGGAAGAAAATTTTATGGATACGAGATAGATGCGCACGTGTGAAGAATAAAAGAAAATTCTGCTTGACCGGAGGGTAAAAAAAGCTGCTGAGTGACCGAGTTAGAAGGACGTACAACTCGTCAATGTACAATGCACCGTCATGGGGACGAAAGACTTTGACCCGTCTGACTAATATGTTTGATATCTTACACGGAGTGATGGACTCTCTTTTTATGAGATCCAGTTCCACAATGGCCTGAACGTCGGCAGTCATGATGTCTAGTGCGACCAATATGGTTTGGTCACCGGGCGGGGTATCAATTAGTAACGTAATCTTACCGAGATATTGGTGAATTACATCAGAAAACGAAAAATAATGAAGCGATGGGAGTACCTTTCGCTTGTCTGCGAAGGATTTTAAAGATCGTATTCGTTTTTTGACGGCCAATGACCGACTTGGGAGTACCTATATCGCAAAGAAGTACAACTCGGCGACTGTTGATATTCTTGGAAAGGCGAGATATACGGGTATCTGTCATATCGACTTTGACTATGTCGACTGTCTCCGAGTGAGTAAAGACCGAAGTACTTTGGCGACGCGCAAGCCCTGAGGCTACATCGCGTCGCCGGAACAAAAATCTTGAGCATACTGATCCAAGTGGGATGACATTCGGTAGATGATGTGCTTCGCATACAGATCTTCTTCGATTTCCACATTGTTGCTTGGAAGAGTAGCATGATGGATTTGCTATGGGGAATTTTTGCACTCCGCAGATGGCACAAGATTTGACCCATCAGCGGAGAAGTTAGAGTCAAATTTTTCTACATGGTAAGCAGTAGCACCTTCCTGTCATTCATCTGGAATGGCTGAGTCCGGTTAGATGCCATCGTCCCCAACGATGAGGTCCGTGATAATATGAACAAGCAAGTCACCGTTTTGAGTACGGTTGCAGACGTTCTTTATAATGTGCTGCTTATTTCAGCAGTGACTTAGCTTCCATCTGCCTTTTCATACTACTCTTAAGCCGAGAGCGCGTCCTTTCTGTAACTATTCAAAGGAATTTGAATGCCCCGAGCTTGCAGTTCCTTATAGATGACTCGAATGTTTATTGCTTGAAATGGCGCTGGTTGCGGTCACAGGCTTTTGTGCCCTGTGTCAATGGGGATGCTCAGGCTGTGGTGAGAATGAAGATCACTACTACCCCAGTGATAAGTTTGATCTAACGCAAATTCTGTATCGACTCATGGAGAGCTGTGAAGAGCTTTTTGACCATTCGAAATGATGCTCTGAATCGATCATTCTGTGAATTCAGTCACAGTTTGACGCAGATAGTCGATCTTATATGCGTCCGAATGTAGTTCTTGCGGATATTGATGAGCGAGTGAATTGAAATGTCCCACCAGTTTCTTCAATACTTCTGAAAATTGGCAATGACGCTGTCTTCCATTTAGGGATGAAGACGTAGAGTCTAAAACGTTCCTTTGATTTGCATCTTAATGGCTTCACTGCCATATCCCCGCATCATTATTGACGTTATCTCAAGGAACGACATTTTGTCGCTTGTGAAACACTTGTCCAAAAAGAAACGACGAGAAGGACCAGAAAAGATGTCTATGAAGAAATCATCTTGATGAGAGCGAGATAAGTTGTACTGTATGGAGTATACTGGGTACATGCGAAGGAACTAGCCAATGTCTTCTGATATTGCCCCATAAAAGCGAATATATTTGAACATCTGCTGCACGTAGTTGGCCTTGCGAGTTCTTCATCATAACTACTGTTATGGGAGTTGCAATTGACTTGGGACGAATGGTTGGGCGAAAAATGTCGATTTCTTGAGCTTCTGCTATGAAGTTAGGAGGATAATCATTCACATCAATACCATCGATGTTATCCTGAGATGTCAATTTTGTTTTATATGAGTTATTGGAGCCTCGGATATGTTCAGGATGTTAGAGTTAGATATTCGCACACTTTCAGGTTGCGTGAGCGCCGGGTTTTGCTTTGTTGCAGTCCAAGAGTTTTGGAGCGCTGAATTTCATGGACATTAGAAGAGACACCGGTGAAGCGAGAAACCACAACTGAGTTCAAGGACCCATAAAACGTGCTATAGTTCTCGATAAAAATAAAGCAGATGTCGGGACTGGCGTTCACAAGGTATCAAAGACAGATTTGAGACTTGATGTGCTTGTCCTTTAGTTTCAATGGGTCAATGCCTGCAGATACAATGACGTCTTTCGGAATAGTCTAGAACTAGAAAATTGCTCCAAGTTGATAGAGGACTCAAGCCGGAAACATCGGCATCTTGAAGTACTCCGTTTTGAAGAGATAGTTGATATGAGGAAGCATATTTTCTAAATATTCCGAAACTTTAACATGCCCGTGTATTTCTTTTTGCGGATCCGAACTGCTTAAGCCGTTGTCCTTAATAGCAAGAATTTCCATTGTATCCCTTGTATCCGTTAAACATAGTCAATGGAAGCCTAGAAATGGAGCTTGAAGTGTTTATCATCATGAGGAGATGATCAGCTTTAGCTTTGAACTGTGTGCGCGTAGCTGGGGCATCTTTATTCTTTCTTTTCTTCCATCTTGATGACAATCTTGCGGTTTCGATTCTTAAGAGAAGATTGTGAGAAGAGTAAGGTACAGATCCAGATTGTCCTGTGACTTACCCTTTCGCACCAGTGGGCACGTGCTCTTTACTGAGCACGTCTGTGAGTCAAGCTGTAAGGATCTTCGTATTTTAGGGTGAAGAGCGGAGTAGAAGGAGAGATGCGTGAGCGGGGTAAATGGGCGAGTGCGTAGAAGATACGAAAGGGGGGTCAAAGTGAAAGAACGGCTGTAGTCCAACTTTAATGTGCTAAAGTCAAACTTAACCCTCTTAACGGGAGAAGAAAGGCGAACGAGGACAGAGTGAACACCATTTAAATATCCGCGCCAACGTAATAGGCGCTTTCCATAGGACGGCGACGGTCTGTCGACTAATGACAAAGCAGTGTACTGTAGCTTTACCGTTGTTACAAAAAAATTTTTAAACGGCATACTGGATGTGATTTTCGTCGGTGCCACGGGCCCCGAATTTGATGCATATAGCGCTATACAGTTCCAAACACCATCTTCTCCTCCCTACTTTTCTACACCAGGCGTTGCGAGCCCGAAAGGGTCAACTAAGGACCCCGGGACGCTATTTTCGCGCCATCCATTAGTGGATAACGACGCGATACAGACAAGCGGCAGAAGTTATCGGTAGTATATCCGCTCCAAAGACACTTGTCGAACTTGCTGATCATACTGGAACAGAAGGTTGAGGAGGAAGTTGGAGTTGAAAATTACAATAAAGTATTTCCAATTATTTGTGGTTGCTTTCAATTATCCCACAATTCTTCTCATCTTGTGCAGCACATGTGGCAATTCCTGCATAGGCGCATGTTAAAATGACTGCAGTACACCAAGACAGGAGCTATTCGTAATATAAGTGGGCATGGTGAGCAAAAAGTTCTCGAGCAGTCTTGAGTAACTCGACTTCATCATTTATCTCTGAATCAAAACATCCAAGTGCACAATTCCAATTTATTTCCTGGAAAGCATTCATGTTCTGCTTGCCCAAGGCATCAGCGATTTTTTAATTAACTGCATGACGGCGTAATACGCGTACTCAGAGGCGTCTCTTAGTCTTTCGAATTTCGTGAAGAGTATTGATGTTCAAGTGGAGTCCATATGAATCAATCATCAAAATAAGTGTTAGTGAACAATCAGAAGCGTACATCTTGGATAAACAGTATGCCATGAGTCCAGCCAGATCGGTTGACTATGCTTATGCAAGTGTCTCCGCCCCCATGCGAGAACGAGACTCGAGCTAGCTTAGAGCTGTACCAGTCGATAGCATGAAAGATTCTGGAATGAGGTAAGGATAGTCTCCAAAATTATCCCGTCTTGTCGTAGGACTATTTCCCTTGGCTGGCGACAGAAGACGCTAAGATGCAGCAACGTTATCACTGACGTCATGATTAGAAGTAACATGATACTTTAGGACCGGATCGAGTCGTCGAATCTCATAGAGGGCCCGATTGGCTTCACTGAAGTGGTGGAATCTGAGATCGAAGTTCCATTACTGTAAAGTACACGATAAAAATGCTGCAGGCCTTAAAACTCTATGCCTGAGCCAATTTATCTCTCCAACAAGAAGTTGAAACAACTTAATTTCATATAGACAGCATTTAGCTTCTATATACTTCTTTCTATTCCTGTCTAATGGTAGCTTGACGATGATATCCAAGTACTCTTTTATTGAGGCAGTGATTTCGAAACCATTGTCCTGGGAGTTATGGAGTCTGTTGAAAACCAGATTCGAATCACAAACAAATATGCCGATATTGAAGCGTCTGGAAATATTCACATGAAAATTTTGAATTTTTTGTGGGTTTCCATCGATTTTGGATGTCATCCACGACTTTAGCAGCAATGAGAACCATATTTACAGATGATTCACTTTTCAGAAATAATTGCGGTATTCCAGGGACGCATTCAAGTCCATTGTCGAACATCCATTCTTCGACTGGGAGTTTCCACAACCGGCCTGATTCTTCGAGACCGTTGGCGGAGACTAGCAGCCTCCAAAGGAAGAAAATATTCATAGTCCCGCCTTTTAGTAGACTTACATGGACGTGGCGATTCAATTGTCCAGATTGGAGAATTGGAGATGTCTATCCTGGCCAAGAAAAATAAAAGTATCACAGAAGCAGAAGGAAGAGCCAGTAGAACAGGAAAATGAGCCGTTTGAAATTCTTTTTCTTATCCCTGTTCTCGTTTGGAACCAATCTGCGCTTCAATATCCATTTGTCTGATTCTCAATCAATTTCGACTTGAAATAGACAATGCAACTATATAATATTTGCATCTCTTAGTAGGTTCCTGTCATAGAACTCCTTGGTTTCTATTTTATCATTTTAATTGGACCTATAATTCTACATGGGTTCTTTAGTAAGCCGCTTTGTTTCAATCGAAGTGATTTTGCTCTCTGTCACAGATTTATCACTAATTACGTTTCGAATATGGCGAAGTAGTGTCTGTCCCTGTGACTTTAACTCTTTTTGAAGCTTCGTAACTTACTCAAGGGTGGTACTTCCAACCTCTTCGCCTGATCAATTGGTCGTAGCACTTTTATATATCTCAGCTTTAATGTCCTTGAACTTAGCCCTATTGGGGATTTCTTGGTCACAAGGAACGATTTTGACTCTGTAACAATTATCCGAGAACTCTCGATTTCATCGAAACGACTCTAGAATAATGAAGATTGATTTCCTTCATTGTCAGCTCGGTTCTGAGACTTTTAAATCTCCTGTACTGGTCTTGGTACAGAAAAGAAAGAATGGGTGCAGCAGCAACAGATTGACCTTCTCCATCCAACGGTATCTGATTTTCCTGTCCTTGTTCTGAACGTTCAATACAGTCTTAGTCTTGCGAAAAGTAATGGCGAATGGTATAGCCGTATGTCTTCGCATGCGACTTTCAGCAGTTTCAAGATTCCTTAGTTGCTCCGAGTGAGCTCGAAGAAAAATTCTTTTTGCGTTTTGGACGCACCCTAAATTCCAACCACCACATTTTTTTCACTTTTCAAAGATATGTACTGTAGTTACTGTCGTTAGAATGTATGAACGAACACTATTTGGTGATCTTTATTCCAGCATCTTTCGTGTGGCCTCCAATTCGCTCATAGTGGGCGTCAATTAACTAAGAATCCGCTGGCATCTGTAGTAAAAAGATAGACGGTGTGTATCCTTTCACAAGTTCAATAGAGCTGACACGATTGTTTCCATGAGGGAGTTTCGTTGCAAGAACAGCTCTTGAGACCATTCCTTGAGCCGTGAACCACGCTCCTATCGTATCTAGTTCGTGCATTATATCCTTGGGAATTCACACTTACATCTGACTCAGAGTGAAGTTGGCAATTTCCACCGAACCAATCTTGCTGTGTCTCCTCGCAGGTCGAAGTTTCGGTTTGATGCCATGTTTTAGCAACGATTATGGAACAATCTACGTTATCAAATTCCTGATCAAACGATTTTGAATCAGGTGCTTCTTTCACTGGGATCCAGTGAGTTTCAAGGAGTCTTTGAGCTTCTTCCATATTCCTGGTGTACATAACAACCGCGTTGCAAAAGCTTGAAGCCAGATCATTGGTATGTAATATCGGGCACTTCTTTAATTCAACCACGTACTACATGAAATAAATTTGCGCTTCTTCGTTAAATATTAGGAGTGACCTTCGCAAGGATATCTTCAGCACGTGGAGTGTTCTTCCAGTTTTCGTGCAGCTAGAGCACTTTTTCACCACTGCTTCTAGAGCTTGCTCCAAGATTGGATAAATAACTCCGCCCCGTTTGCAGAGATCCTCCATGTACTCCAGAGGTAGCTGCGGGTACAGGTGAAGTTTTGATGTGAAGTCTTTCGCAGATTTTCCCTCGGAGCGCGATTTTTTTCACTGTTATCTTCCCAATGTCCTGTGATTCCAAAAAAAGCCGCTGTTTCTCAAGATAGCTTTGGGACTCGGCTATTGGCTCACGACAACATGAAAGTGAGTTCGGGTCTTTTACCTTGTGCACCATAGATTGGAGGCCCAATTTATTATCCAATAACGCTAATACGTCTGTTATTATTATAATAACATGATTTTTTTGAATCATATATTGTTTGCTCAAGACACAATTCCCAAATGTAAGAGTGCTGTCGCCCTCCTTGAGGTAGAACTGAACTACAATTTTATTCACTTTCAAGTCTACAAGAGATAGTCTCCATATGCCGACTTTGAGCTTCGTATTGCTTCATTTCCTAGCATAACCATCGTAGAATAGCTCATAATACAGAGGTTCCAATTTGAATTCGATGCCGATCGGCAAAGACAGCGCTACTGTTGACTTTATTCCTTCAACCTATTTGAGACAACCCCGTGCAATTTAGGTTTTGGGCCCTCATGCATTGACAACAGATCTGAATTGATAGAGACTCACCTTAACAGGCTCCTTAAGTCTTACATATCCAGATAAGTAGGGTATTATCGGCAGCATTATAGAAAATTTCTGCCACTTCTCAATACGGCACAATCATCACATCTGCCAATTCATTGCAGTAGTGGCCCGCAATTGGGCACGACCACTTGTGCAGAATGCAATTTACAGTTCTGCTTTATGCCACTGACACCCCCACCTGACTCGCTTTTCAACACCAGTAACTGTGTAAAACTATAATCCAATCCCTCCACTGTACTCAGCATTGAAACTAGCATTAGAAAAGTTGCACCTTTTACTGCAAATATATGGTACTGCACCGTGCTGGGGTGATTCTTAGCTATTGTGCTGTCTGATTTCATACAAATTCGAGACAAAACGGCACTCCTCTTCCACTACGCAACTCGCAGTCCTTTTTTCTTGTATCCTACAGCCTACTAAAAAAATCCGACTGTTTCAAGGATTCTTTTGTTCGACTTATAGTGTGGGCGGCTCGCTCTCCTCACTTGAACCTATTTGAACATTTGTAGGGTATATTAGTGAGTGCATTTTATGCAGGAAATGGGCAATTCACAACGACCAAGGATTTTATGTATTGTATTGAGAATACACGGGAGTCCATGTGCGAGGAGATGACGGAGAAGCTGGGTTTTTTGATGCATAAGGGCTTCGTTGATGTTCTCACACGCCAAAGTCGTTGTGTTGACTATCCTAATGTCTGGGATTGGGACTGGCTTGCAATTTATTTAGGAATCAATAAAAGTCAATTTTTCTATGACCCAAACAGCCTCTCTAGGATGGACGTTTCCATATTATCGCAGCATTTTGTAGATACTGTCATGTTTTCGATGCATCTGTAGTTATTTCTATTTGAGAGAAGTCATTGGGGTTTGATGGGAGTTCTAGGGGGGTATTCAATGGAATCAAGCAGCACCGTACTGTACAACAGTGGTAACTCTAGGTAGAGGGTGATCTCATTACAGATACATGCTGATGATTACTAGTCTTTTTTACGAGTTTCTCATGCTTGTGAAGGAACATTCAATACAATAGCTCTCTATGGTTCTTCACAACGCCTACTGTACAAAAGCCATTGGCTACCAAAACAAAAGTGTCACTGGAGGGCGTACGCCTCCTTTCATGAGCAGCTCGTGAGCGAAATATCCGACCTAACTTTCAATACTTACAGCGTTTCCCGCAATTCGCACAGGGCTCGGGAGCAAATGGGCTGAAAATTGCCTATTTGCTCACGGCATTTCTGCAATAAATTTGACAAATTCCAATGAAATTGACGCCAAAAAGCCAATTTCATGACCATTTTCGGTTCCCTGATTTTAACATCACATACATCTGTCATTGGGTCACGAGGCGGACGGCTAAACATAAGCACCACCCCAATATGCTTTACCATGACAGAAGTGATCCTAACAGACGAATTAAGCGATGAAGGCTTCTCTAAGAAACGAGGCACATTTCTGCCAGCCAAAGACCGTATTATCGTGAGATTTGTTGCTGCTCTACGGGCTCACGTTTCCGCCTACGCCACGGAAAGGATATTATTCAAAAAATTGGCTATTAAAGTCACCAAAAACTCTCATATGTATTAAAAGGTGGCGTGAAAGCAGGTCCTGGATCGATTAAAGCGCCTACAGGAGAACTTTGAGAGCGATTATTTGAGAAGCCATGGCCTTTCTGGTGTAGGAAGAGAGCTGAAGGAGCTATACCAAGTACTTTTGAGAATGAGAAAGGAGAGGGACTCGTTCGTAGACAAGAACCAAGCCTCTTAAAACTAAAATGCGAGAAAAGGGGATGAGAAAGAAATCTTGGGTAGGAAGGTGGTGTAGATGGCGCTCCTTCGCAAAACCCAACGCAGTTCTGATGAGGAGAGCAAAGATGCAAACGACAGGTTTGGCGAGGGAGACGGTAAAAGCAGCGGTAGGAATAAAAGGGAAATCGTATAAGGGTGGACAGGATTGATATTATATCGGATTTGGCGCTTTTTGCCGACAAGCTTAAGGAGGCCGACCTGTCTCGCATTAAGCTAGATGAATATGTACTAGATTTCGGAAGACATAAACACCAGATCGAGGTGGAGCAGCGAGAGAAGGAAAAGATTGAACGGCTCCAAGAAAGAGAGGGTGCTCACAAGATAGAATGGGGTAATTTTAAAATCATTATAGATGTGTCCAGAAACCAAGAGTAATTTGTCTCAGCAACGCGTAGCCTGGCAGAAAAATCGTATCCATTTCTCACTCTTCAAGAATTTTCGGTGCCCTCTGAGTAATATACTCTTCAATTTTTGGAGGCTTCACGCCAAAGTAGGAAGATATCTGGTTTGCGTACATTCAATTACGACTGTTGCACATCAGCATGGTATACGAGTACAAGATACCTATTGTAGACTCCCATAGTTTCATTTTGCGCTGTTTATCAACGACCGGGAAATAGGTCTTCACCTCCTTAAATAAACACTCCACAGTGACACGGACTCTTGACATGGATGTGTTAAACTCATTTTGATTGCCGTTTCTGCTGCTTCCTTGGAATTTCACCTCCATAAATGCCCTGCAGTTGTATTCCAAGTCGCTATAGACCATAAACAGTACACTTTCGAATAGTAATACCTGCTCTAAGTTCGATTTTATACCGCTGCAGTTGTAAAGGTACCATTCATGCCTTCTACCTTCCATTGGTCCATATGCATGCACTGTCATGCCATCAGGTGTGTTGATAGCCTGTTACTGCAAAGCGTGCTTGCGTTTTTGACTGTTATATAATAAAATTTAATGCATCTATCCCTTTGGACGTGCTACGCCAACAACGGTATCTTCAATAAAACCAACTCAGTTGCCCATAGCACCTGCTTTATCACTTACTGCCTTACTGAATGCGACAAAACGAGGTTCCATGTATGACTTTGGTACTGTGCTTAGAAGAAGTTTTCCTCTAGCAGCGATATAATAATACATGCCTTCCCAGAATATCCTGGAAACTTTGAAAGATTGTTTACCAAACGAAACGTACATATCTTCCTAACGGTCCGGAACGTCCATCCGCAGGATAAACTGTATACCTATTGCGGGCAGTGTATGTTTTCTCTGTAAGCCAACATAGTATTGGGATGAGTAAATTGATATCAAGAACTCGATATCGGAACGTTAATAAGGCTTCTTGGTCATTAAATCGGTTAAAGTTGAACCTCAAAACCGTTGCTGCGATGCGATTTGCTCTGTCAAGCAGAAGATCTACTTGATGCTGCGCTGTTGCAAAGTAGTGTAAGACCGTGGTCAGTGCAGTAGTGCTTGAGAAGAAAGATCTTCTTTGATGCCGATTTGCGTGACTTTGGAAATTGAAGCTATTAAGGCAGCGTTCTGTGCGGCTGCTGCCATGTAGAGAGCCAGTGACTAGTCTTTTTGTGGCATCTTTGATGAAGGGTGTTTGGTTTGTGTCGATGGTGGTGTGTGTGTGTCGTGGTGATTTGCTTTGGTGGCCCGTGGTGGTGGTAGTGTGTGGCAGTAGCGTGTACTACTCACGGGGCGGTGAAATAGGTCTTGGCGTATGGAGATGGCGTCACTGTGAACGTATTTTTACAAAACAGTTCCAACACGTGTAGGTGAATTCCCACAGAATTCTGTCTCAAGTGAAGCAAGCGTAAGCTCACTACTGGCTGTGCTGCCCAGTCAGAGAAAAATCTGGCTAAGCCATAGAGAAAACCACAATACTGGAATATTCAAAATTTTAAATGGTTGGCAACCAAAGTTCACACCCTCTTTCTCTCGTTAATCGCAGTAACCGAACACATGGGGAACGTCGAAACTGATCTTATACACTATAAGACTCTACTTTTCGATGAATGGTCCATGAAAACCATTAAAAAATTGTTACGGGCGTCGTTGACCGAGTTATGGACATAAATATATGCCCCAAATTCTATTCTCCTGATTCCTCCACTGAAGGATGCTCAGGATAGGACGGCCTGCTAACGAGGAGGTCAACGACGAGAATGGACCAGATGCCAAAACTTATCCACTACCACAGTTGGTCCTTGACGACATAATTACTAAAAACGGATGAAGCGTCACGAAATCCGCGTAGTTTGGTCGTCAATAGCGTGCATGACCGTCAATGAAATCGTTTAAATGGACAGATTCGATTTGATTTTTATTGGGATCATTATAAAGAGAGAGAATGTCTGGGTTATTCTAATGTATGGAATATGTCTTCTGTTGTATCCACGCCGCTAGTGCGCTGTGCGCGATAATTATAAAGTTGTACAGAAATTGTGATATCGTGTACTTTTCGGCAAAATTGTACTGTACATACCTTACGCCTGTCCTCAAGCCAGTCCTGGAAGACCTTCTGCCTCACTCTGTCTCCGATGCCTCGATCCGCCCACCGCTGCCCCAGGAAGAAGCCGCTTCACATCCCTAATCAGTAAAATACCCAAAATCCCCCACCCTCGTGTACATTTGTATTATGTACAGAATAACACGTTGTGGTTTCACAATTTGAAACCCGTCGCAGGCAAAATGCTTCCAAGTATGTAGAGCGACAGATAGATCAGTTTAGCGCTGTGCCTTGTCAACAGTAAGTGAAGGGTTTTAACAGCACCCATTATTCATCTGTTCGTGATGAGAATGCACCAGCAAGTGGTTCTGAATATGTGACGGAAGCAGATGCAAGTACGAATGCTGGAGTTGGGTAGCCAGTGTAAAAACTATTGCGATGAAATGCCTACGAGACGAGTCCCTAGTGTTATCGTTATTGGGGTTAATTTTATCATGAACGACCCTGTTGCTTTTTGATTCACAGAAGTGCAACTGCGGGCGATGTTGTCAGTTATTTTCGCGCTTTTCGCACTTGCATTGGGCCTGGCATTCACGAGGAATATCACATGGGGACAACGGCTGAATATTGAGATTGCTTTGTTCGTACACGTGGGAACGATGACGTGCATCGTCAACATCGCTGTGGTTCTCAGGTTTCTTCAATGAAGCGAATATCACGAGGAGATTTTTCGGGTTATGAGGGCTAGGAAACAGTATTACTCTCTCTTCAATGAACTCCTTTACTAGGCAGAAGATGTCGGTGTCGGTAATTACTTGAATTTGGGAGACAGATGGGGCAACGATCTTTGATATTGATGAATATCTTCGGGTGAGGCGTTAGGTTTAAAGTAAAATTTTTTTGAACCAGCTAACGATAGAACGTTAAATGCTGCTTACTATCATTCGTTTTTTCCCATCTGAAATTGTCTAGATGTGGTGGATGGGCTTCCACGAAGCCAGGGTCCTTTAATGCAGATGGAGAGCATTAATGCTGTGGAAAAATGGTTCTCGAACCTCAAATGAAGTAGCCAATCTCTGCTCCGTAATATAGTTAGGATTAAGAAGTGTAGTAGGAACATAGTTAGTATCTTTGGTTCCTTTTATCGCTTCTCTTTTCGTTGGAAAAGTCCTAGGTGTATATTATATGTTAAATGCACGCTCCTGTGGGTTTCAACTTCGACCTAACGTGAGTAAAGTATCCAATATTTCATCTCTGATCACCCTGAACTGATCAAAAGTTTGGGCATATTAAAAGCAACTCTGCATAGTAGGGGACACTGTACAGTAAATCTTTCGTGCAGTTTCCCAGTAAAAACGCAATTACTCGATCTTCGCGTATTTACTGAGTCTTCCAGGAATTTATGAAGATCATACATTGTCAATGCTCCATGTTCCAAGTCATTAATTTAATTCCTGGAAATCAATGCTTCTAATTAAAAAAGAAAACATTTCTAAAGTTACCAATAACTGTGCAGTAGCTGCGCAGTTACTCAACGTTTCCTCATCATGTTCAAAGGCAGGAGTGTCTACTGTGCATCTTCTAGGGGGATATTGCACATCCACGCACCTAGCTCGCTTTGCCCTATCCCTCATTTTTGCTCGAGCACGTTTTAGTCACTACACTTTCCCCGATTTTGTATAGCCTGTTCTTCACCTTGTGGTAAAACACCTGATCCGCAGCGCTTAATAACGCCCGACTGGTTGCGAGTTAGTCAGAGCAAAGCAAATCTTAAAATTGGATATATAAATTCGCTTACCCCAACGAGACTTGGTCGACATAATATTCCATAAACCACAAAACCTCAAAAAAAAATTTCAAAAACGATCCTGTCAGACGCAATAAGCTTGCTTCTTTTCTACTCTTTCATTGAAAGAAACCCGTGGTGTGGTTTCTTTTTAGGATGCACAGTGGGCGTAAACTCCGTCTTCCCCCCCCGATATCCTGCGTCACAAAACGCTGCCCAATGATCCGGATACCCCTGTGATCCGATACCAACTTCCATAATCAATTTTTCTTCATCTTTTTAAGCCAGCCAAATCTCATGCCATGACACATTTGGTGAAAAATGTCAAAATCAGAAACAGGACCCGAAAAATTTTCACTGTACCCTGCAGCCAATCCAATTTCCAGCTCTGAAACCTCCACTTTGAAGCGGCAGAGATTTTGCTTGCCATTAAAATAACGCTGTCCCTTTTCCAAATTACCTGAAGGCCTGTTCGCCTGCTGGAAAGTCGCATCGGTTGTTTACCGTGCATATGGATAATTCTTAATACCTTTAACTTCTTCTAGAATCTTAATCATCCACTTGCTCTCGAGAATTGAATCGACGCAAAATTCTTATATTGCATTTGCCGCCTTACCAATAAACGTAGTAATAGGAAGTTCGAATGCCAGCCCTTTCATTCCAAAAATTATTGTGGGAAAGACCCTGTTGACAAACGTCTCATAGAAGGGCTAGGGACTAACAAACAGAGAGCTGTAGTGATCAAGGCGTAGGTGAGGAGAGCACGGGAAGGGAAAGGAGAAGACAGGGACAGAGTGGCCACACCCGCGCGGCTTGGCTGATCTTCTCCGGGTTGCCTTCCCGGTACTGGAAGTATTTTATATGCTCCAGTCTTCTTTTCTGTTGACAGCCGAAAGATTGTGACAGACAGATTGATACTTCAATCGTTACATCAAAATACTGAGCTAAAAGTACTGAATTGATATATTGCTTCTGATGTAATAAATTCATGCGCATTTGCGAAATTGGATTGTGACGCATCTGCGCTGACACGTCTCGCAGCAATACCATGGCGCTGCAAATTATGCAACAGCGCCCCGTAAGCATTAAAGCGAAAGCAAAAAATGGTTACAATTATGCAGCGGCACTGTATCTTTGCCGTTTCGTTCCAGTTGAAACCAGGTCCTCCAGAAGTTTTTTGACCAAGCCTGGAGTGTTTTCTCGAAGCGCACTTAGAGTAACCCAGTCTTTTCCGTCGTCCAAAAAGCCCCGCCATTTTATGAGTAGCTCAACTACACCTTGCCCGCGTCGAACATCGTCGAAAGATTTCGCAACCAAAAGTTCACCTTGTTGGTAAGACAAGTAGTCTCTTAACTCTTCGATTACCTCGAAGTCCTTGTTGCGAAAGAACTTGAGCCTTCTGCCGTGAACTTCTTGCCGAGCACCATCGATCAGAGATTCGATGAGAAAGAGATACTCAGATTTGCATTCAACAACACGATAAGGGCCCATCCATTTTAAAGACGGTTTTAGTTTACGTTATCTCTGCAGAACTCCTCGTAGAACGAAATCGCTCTCCACGAAGTTAGGTGCTCGAACGTTCGTCTTCCGGTTGCGCGACTCAACCGCTTCCTTACATTTCTCAGAGGTCCTTACAGTCACGTCTTTGTGCATCTCATACGAAGCGTCTTTCAGTGTATCAATATTCTGCAGGAGTTTTTTCCGGATGTTATCCAAAGGAAGAATTTTGATCTTGCCACCAACTTTTCGTGTGATGGCAGCAAGCGTAGTGTCCCGGTCGTGTCCAGTGAAAACCTTCAGCGGGCAACGGTTACCGAGTCGCTCCAACACAGAACTGTTCAGTGCTGACTGCACCACCGGGAGGATGCTTGGCCAACAGTTTGGAGGAAATTGGTATTCAGACAATAGATACCTGCAGGCTCAAAGCAGTTCTCGACAGACTCCCTCCACAGTACCGTTCGACCACGGACAGTATGCCAATGTGAAGTTGTGCGGTGACTTGGTCTTTTCTTTCAGATGGCGCACAACCTCGTTTTTGAAATGGGAACCTCTGTCAGACACCCATTAAGAAACCACCCAGAAGCAGCAAACCAGCTAGTAAACTCGTCATCCACTACTTCTGCGGTACTCTCAGTGGTAAAACCCAGCCAGACGTAGCAACTGTGAACGTCTTTCAGAATTAAGAGGTACAGAAATTCATTCTCTGCAGAGGAAAGGTAACAAATGTCGAAATTTAGGAGTTCTTTTGGCCGATCTGCATGTAATGCGTGGCCTAGAGAGCGTTGTATCGATTTAGCTGGTTCGGTACACAGGCAGTGGATGCATGTCCTAACAAAGGACTTGGGGTCATCGTCCGTGCCTTTCCAGTAGAAGTACGCCTTGGTTGTGGCCATGGTTCCCTTAGAGCCTCTATGTCCCCCGTGTCTGGTGTGCGCGGCAATGGCGATCCGGAGTTTGAGAATATCTGAGTCCGACGGGATCCAAATTATATCCCGACTGTTCCGTATCCCATCTTCGGACCTTTTGAACCCCTTTGGGGGCACTTCTTTGGTCGATGTCTGGGCCCTTTTGACGTCAATAAGATCTAGCAAGTCCAACTTCCTGTCAATGCTAGGGTTAATTGGTGCAACAATTAGAGCATTAGCTCGGAGAACCATATGCGCGCGGACCATCCTTGCTGGGTTGACGGCCCAACGAGTTAGCATGTCAGCCAAAACTTTGTGTTCACCCGGCAAATGTTCCACCACATAACGAAATGCGCTAAGTTTGATGGCCCAGCGAATGAGTTTGCTGGCGGTATGTCTCCAAATACCTGGGTTCCTTCCGTACGGTTCATAGAGGTACACCAGGTTGGCTTGGTCTGTAAATGTGTTCACTTCGTGTCCCAAAACCAGATAATCAAGGCGACACATCGACTCCACAATCTCAAATCCTTGCTTCTTTGGGACGGACCATTTGGCAGCTGATCCTGAAAATGAACCGGAAAGGAAACACAGTGGCTCGTGTTGCTGGTCTCCTATAGACTTTTTTCAATCCGAAGAGGGTACCTGAGTTAAAATAGCGGCCCAGTTGGTGTCGGAAGCGTCGGTGAAGAGACACAAAACGATGGTTTTCCTTAGGAAGTGCAAATTTGACGGAGGCCGTTAATTGTTGTTTGATCGGCGAAAGCCGAATCATGCTTGGCGCCCCATAACGCGGCGATGAAAACGTTGCACAGGGCACGTTTGGTCCGTTTGCCTACTTAGGTGTAGCAAGTCTCGAGCAGTTGTTGCAGAGGGGCAATCCGCTCAGAATAAGGTGGGATGGAGTTGCGCATTCAGTTCTTTGCACAAACGAACTGTTGCAGCTCGCTTTTCATCGTAGGTTTTCTCATCTCTGCAAGAGCTCTGTAGTGCCGAGGATGTTATTGGACCCCTTCTGATGAAATTAGGCGTCCTTAAAATTGGACCTGCGTTTCTAAAAGAGTCGACTTCTCGGTGTGAACCTTTAGTCCGATCTCTTCGCAGACAAGAAAGAAAGCTTCGATAATTTCCAAGAGTTCCTGTTCGTCCTTAGCGTGGAATAGAAATTCATCTATCCATTGCTGCATGTTCTTGACGCGCCCTTCGAACTTTTCTGCCAGTTCAGCCTGGAAATAGTTTCCAGAGTCACTACTGCCTTACAGAAGGCGTTTGGAGTAGTATTCGCCGATTTGTGTCTGGATAGACATCATTTCTTGCGATTGTTTCGAAAGTGGTATCTGCCAGTAGCCGTGAGCTACATCTATCTTAGCGAAGCACGTGCTTCCGGTTACCTCATGGAATTGGGATTCCAGGTGGACATTGCCGACTGGATCGGTACGGTGCGGGCGTTGGGCCCGCGGATGTCTAATGTCTACAATGAATCTGAGGTTCTTCTAACCAGGTTTGGGGACTGCCAAGGGCTGGTGAAGCCCATTTGGCTGACAGATTCTTGTAGATGTCCATTACCGCTTCCAATTCCCGGATTCCAAACCGACTGACCTCAGCGTCAGATACTTTGGTGTATTCATTGTCGAACTGGTTAACTTTCTTTGCCTTCTTTGACTCCTTGTTGCCGTAGTGTTTCTCGAATAACTCTTTCTTGCGCTCGCCAGATGTGATTGGACAGTCCTTGAGTCTGTGAACGCCATCACACTCTTCATTGAGACAGGGCTCGGACCGTTCTACCTCCTTGCGCTTAGCGAGCGACGGGTCTCCTTGCCGGAGTTCGACGAACTTTTTATGGCTATTTTCGAAGTGTTTGGCCCACCCTCTGGTTTGCGCGTGCGTTCGCGGAGCTTTCTAGACTTGTTAGAGTTAACCCTTGAGAGGGCAGTCTCAGTCAGCGAAATTTCAAGTACCAGGTTGGTTACGTCGTTCTTGAACAACTAAATATCCGAAAGCTGGTCTTTAGTCCACCCGCATCGCAACATCTTCACTCTTTCCTGTAGCACAGTTGACTGTAATTTAGACATAAGCCTGTCCATAAACTTCTTAGCCATGTCGATGTCCTTCAGTACTTCAGAAGCGTTATGTTGATCCAGAGATTTAGTCACTTGAATTAAAAATTTCGCTACACCGCCAGAAGGGTCTTCTTTGTGGGTGTGAACGTTACGTCGCGCAAGGTTGCATCAATTCGTTCGGAGAGTTTGTTTGGAGTAGACGTAGAAGCTTTCTCAAACCAGGTCTTCACCATCTCCGGTGTTGCTTCTTCCACAGTGGATGCTCCTTCAATCTCTCCCATCATGCACAGAGCGTGCAGTGTAGAAGAATCCATACAATCCCGAATAGACGCTCCGGACAGTTGCGAGCTACTATAGCGATCCTTATTCACCTCAGTGACTTTCACCTTGTATGCAGCATACTCGGTCTCAAATTTTATCAATGCGGGTTGATCAACATCCTTGAGAACTGGAGGTTAGATGACGGACACGACTCCGTGGTTCGAAGCAGCCATTTCTGATAGCGACCCAATACCTTCGTCGACTGTTTTGCTCTCTCGAACAAAGTCAAAGCGCTTTGTTTATAAACGTCTCACAGAAGGGCTAGGGACTAACAGACTGAGAGCTGGAGTGATCAAGGCGTTAGTGAGGAGAGCACGGGAAAGGAAAGGAGAAGACAGAGACAGAGTGGCCACACCCGCGCGGCTTGACTGCTCATCTCCAGGTTGCCTTCCCGTTACTGGAAGTATTTTATATGCTTCAGTCTTCTTTTCGGTTGACAGCCGAAAGATTGTGACAGAGTGATTGATACTTAAATCGCTACAGCAAAATACTGAGCTAAAAGTACTGAATTGATATATTACCTCTGATGTAATAAATTCATGCGCATTTGCGAAATTGGATTGTGACGCATCTGCGCTGACACGTCTCGCAGCAATACCATGGCGCTGCGAATTATGCAACATTCCCATGCCCTACCGTGCTTGAGCACAACCATCATCATAAAAAAACAATCTTTTCCTTTGTACTACTTCGCATAGCCCTCCTAACGTTATGAAAGCAGTTTGTTCTCGGAAAATTTGTCCCAGATCCCCTGAAACTGTATTGCGTTGATGTTTAACTTTTCATAAATTGTTGTAAATCCCCCTGCTGAATAAAATGAATCGGAAATAGGGCATTGACTGTCATTTTCCTCGTCTGAATCGCTCTTGTCCAGAATTGTAGTCATCGAGTTTGGCAGAGCGCTCTGCTGCACGCTCCGCGAGGAGTGCCAAGGTTTTCTGTGCGTCTGCGGTGCTGGTTGATAGCATTTTTGGCTGTTGGTTAAGCAATGATGGCAGTTGCTGTTTTGGGGGTACTCACTGGAATAGTGATGCTGGTAAAATATTCCTGCGGGGATGGAGACAGACCTATTACGTTGTTACGCATTCATATAGGAAAAGACTGAGTCTTAGCGTCTTTTAACTGATGGTTTTGAATTTACTGAGACCGCCGGGAATTTTCCGCGCAAATACCGGGATGTTATAATTTCGTTAGATGGCGGGCTTTGAACAATTACTCAATGAATACGAATTTAGTCACATCATACCGTAGTGAACACTTTTCTCAATAATTTAGGTAATCAACTCCATAAGATCTGAGTAACTGTAAGAAATTCCTAGTACAGTACTATTCTAGTGTCCAAAGGACAATCAAATGTACTCATATGAGTACAAAGGATTGTTCTAAAATACCTAGAGTTTTTAATTAAAATTATACACTGGCACGCTGAATCCTTGAAGACCAACATCCCCCAACTAAAAAAAGAAGTAGTTTCATCCGCATTCACAACAACCGCTGTGGCCTGATGGGCCTCAAGTATACAATGGAAAAATAAATCGAGAGTCCGACTCGCTGCGCTCCACAGGAGGGCAAAAAATTACTTCAGGAAGGTCGACATTTCTGCGACAGCTGCTACCTCAGTTGCCTTAACGCTCCCACTTGAACATGAGCAGAGGGGTTAATTCACTGATCACTCATAAAGGGGAATAACGCCATAGGTGAGTATGCTAATTCCGCAAGTCGAACGACGCGAATCAGAAATGTAGGCGGCTATAGTCAAGGATTCAATTTTTTTTGCTCAGTTGGCTTACAAAGAATGTAAGCATAGACAAGTAAACGTCACTATAAAGTAGTATAAAGCATCATCCAATTGTGACAAAAGTGGACATCGCGTAAGTGGTTTTGAAAGCAGTTACGTCCTGTCACTGAATGGCATATGCAAACTTCCCTTGTTCAGTTTCAGGCACTCAGAGCAGAGAAATTTGGACTTCTTGTCAGATTTGCAAATTTTGCATCTGCTTTGAAACGCCGCTTTCGTTGGGACCCCCATTGGCTCTTTTGCGCCTTTTCACTGTGGGCACCAGTGGATTCCAGTACCGCAGGCCAATGAGGGAACAGAATCCTCTGGAACGTCAATATCAGATCTGCGGAGGCCAATAGCATCAAATGAATTGTCAATGAGTTGCTCTGCAAGTTTTGCAAAAATCTTTTTGAGACATGCAATTTCTTGCACCCATCAAACCCTTGTATAGCAGCCATGAGTCAACGATGCAAATTGCAAGCAAAGATGTATTAACCCTCAACGACCAATCATTGACTTCGAATTTCTTCTCCAATCCGGTCATCCTGTCTGCATCTGTTATGCCTGTCAATCTGGGAGCACGTTTGATAATATGTGCTGACAACCGCTGGAACTGGAATTTCCATTTCCACAAGTAGCGTTTCATTACCAGCAGATCTCCAACGAGACCTTCTGATAGGCTCTGACGGAAGTGTTGTACCGGAGGTGCTGACAAAGTATCTTCTGTCTCTATCCATCCACAGAACGGCCATCATAGAAGGGTGGCTTTCCGTCCTCGGACTTACCATACAGATATGATCTCCGCGCCTGAACAGTTCCAGCCCTGACAAAAATGACATAGGAAACTGCCTTGTCGCATTCTTGACGACACCTGTAAACCTCAGTCCATATTCAAAAAGCGCATTTGCTGTGGCCACAGAAGCAAATGCAGAGTCTGCACAGACAAGTCGATTTGAATGAAACCAAGGCTCTGTAAGGCGAAGAACAATAGCAGTACCATGAGGGAAATTTGACTCGTAACGCCGATTACTGCTGTCAGATGCTGACAAAACAATCTCCAAATTCAATACAATGCCACTGACACCGCAGCACGCAGTCTTGATCTCACATCCGTTTTCAGGCTTACGGTCCATGGCGACATAGTGCGGTAGTCCTTCTGACATCCAATCCCCCCATTCCGTACCAGCGTGACATGCTTTCATCCACGCAAATTCTCTCCGATGGCGAAAAACTTGACCTCCTATGCCGTTTTATGGCCTCCACGAATCCGCTGACCAAAGACCATCTTCTGTCAGTGCTTTCAGTTTCAGTGTAGCGGCTGAATGTAATACATGAAACCAGTGCTTCGAAACGGTTCCTCGAAATTATTTTTCCAAAAGCCGCCAATGGAATGTATTTGGATGTAGACTGTGTACTCCAAAGTGACCTTCTGCTTGTAAACTCGAATCTGCATAGCAATATGAGAATTCCAAAAAACTTTAGAATTTCACCAGCTTGTACGCATGTGCCCACCATTAGCGAGTTTCCGGTTTGTAAGTTCGGTAATTGTGGAAAGGTGTTCGACGGGAAACATGCAAAGGAAAAAATCATACGGGGTCTTCTCATACTCGGTATGACCTTGTATGTACGTGTTCCCTGCTGGACCAATTACCTTCCATGGCCGATATGCCGTTGATCCATTCAACGGTAATACTACCTCCTGATTGGTCCAAATTTTTCCATGCACTTCTTTGCATACCCCTCCTACTCCGGCCATCCCATTGGCTTCTTCTCGAGGTTCTTCAACAGAAGGTTGACGATTCGGTAGCTCGACCTCAGCAGCAGTTGTCTCCATTTCATTGGACGTTGCTAGGCCACCTTCAGATGCTTCTCCTGGCTTGATGTTGACGAGTTTCAAGCTGACGCGCTTTGTCCTGTCCTGAATGGACCAGTCTGCGGTGACCGAAGTCTGACGTCTTCCGGTAGATGTGTCAACTTCGATGCTGACCACGGTTCCGTTGACGCGCTTACTTCTCCAAAGGGAACCGAATAGTCGCTTACACTCAGCCGCTGACGTGACAAGGGTTGCGCGAGTGTTGACAAGGTGTTGACGGTTTCCGGGCTGTTGACGGGGGTCATTTGGATTCGTCATTTTTGGTTAAATTTTTCGATGTTGACAAACTTGTTGGTGTTCGAATGAACAGTTGAGGAGTAAACTCCGAAGTTTTGCACGGTTGACTACCTAAGGGTGCTATTAGATATGGTGAAAAGCTAATGGTGTCATTATGTTAGTTTTTTGTATAAAATCTAGTCGTTAGAAATATGGACTCATATGAGTACATTTGGACTCATATGAGTACAATTGTCCTCTGGACACTAGTCCCAAACCTTGTCACACTACGGTTTCTCTCCTGAGAGGAAAGCCCGGACCACCGTGCAGTACCAGTAGGAAATTGAGCGAAATGCCCAATCCACTGCGTCGAAGCGTCGATGCTCTGCTTACCGTACTACAGCTGTGTTGAAATACAGAAAATCGGAAGAATCTTTATCGCAATTACAGTAGTTTCTACGAAATGGTGTCCACTGCAGGATCCGACTATACTGTACAGCGAGACTAACCAAATGGTCCACGTCGGCCTCGTACAACGGGGTGCGGGACAAGATTGCCATAGCGACAGGAAAGATTGCCATAGCGACAGGCAAGATTGCCATAGCGACAGAAAACCACAGAGTGCAAGCAATGCCCCTTAATTGCCAGAGCAGGCAGTGCGGACCGCAGCATGCAGCCTCTCCGCAATGGGCGGAAGGAGACCTTCGACGAACAACATCGTGGCGGGAGAGGGGCCACCAGTGAATCAAACGCCAGCGGTTGGAAATTAAAGTTGAGTTCAGGCGTGTGATTCTCAGCGGAGGGAGAGAGGCCGCGGCCGAGTTTACGTTCCAGGCAGGTCGGTGACTTTGCCGCGGTGGGCCGCTTCAGCTGCGCCAGCGTCGGCCTGAGTGGCCTTTGTGCGGACGGGGTCTTGAAGTGCGAGACGAATGTGATGTCACAGGCGATGGGGCGTGTCTCGGTGCCGTCGGGAGCACGCGAGGGATGCACCAAGATGTTCGCAGGTCGGAGGTCTTTGTCCGGGACAAGGACCGGAACCTAGTATTGGCAGTCCAGGCCCGCTGTACAGGCAACATGGTAGGCGATGACGTTGCGCAGTGAGTTGTGGCGGTGTGTGCGACCGAAACCTGCTGCAAGTCGGTCAACCGCGTGATCCCCGAATGCGTCCATTGCACGTTTGCAATGTTCGTGAGGGGTGCGGTGTCGTCGTAGACGGGGAGGCCTAGATGCCGGCGGAGCATAGTCTGCCATCGCATCTTAGACACCTCGGTGGCGTTGTAGGTGGGCGAAGACGAAAGCGGAGGCGGAGCTCCGCCGCAACGCGAGGTCGCGTATCCTGTGGCGAACATCAGCAGCATTGTGGTCCGACAGGTTGGGGTACGCATTGCAAGAGTCGTCGCCCAGTGGCTCTTCGCCTGGGCCTCCTGCTGCACACCCTTGAGGTAGGTTTCGACGTGTGTGTGTTGTGCAGCTAGGAGAGCGGGGGCGAAGGGGCCGAGGTCGACGGAATAGGGATGGTCGGGGACGCGGAGGAGGAATTGGCGGAGCGGGCTAGCGGCTTGGCCCAGGAGGAACGACCGGTCGCGTCGGAATCGACCACCGAGGAGGGCGGCAGAGCTTGAGGCGGTGTAGGCGGCGGACCTCGCGCGCCGCGGTGCCCTATCGATGATTCTAGCGGCGGTGGTAACTGGAGGACGGGGATACGAGGGAGAACCCGTGACCCGCGTAGCAAGTGGGCAGGCAGGCTTGAGTCTAGGCGGTGTTCGAGAGGCCACGTCCATGTAACTCCGTGCAGGACGCCCACTGGAGCGCGTCAAAGGCATCAGCGGCGGGCGAGGCATGCTGAGGATCGCGAGTCCGAACGCATGAATGAGGAGACATGCTGACGCGCAAAGCCGGTGCATGTGGAAGCGAGCGCGCGGGCCACGGACCTGGCGCAGCAACTTGAGGGTTTTGCGGCACCCATCGACCTTAGCTAGAGGGAAAGTGTCTGTGAACGCCTGGTTTCCAAGCGGCGCACCGAGGAGTTCGAAACCGTCCGAAGGGCATTGGGCCAGGGGGAACTCGGCGAGGAAAGCTGCACGTTCCGGGGGAGGGGTTTTCGGCCAGAAGAAGTGAGTTTTCCGCTCGTTGAGGTAGAGGCCATAAGCCGGACCGTCTCGCTGCAGCAGGCGGAGCGCTCGGCCAAGACCATCGAGGTTTCCAATGAGCATTTCATCGTACACGTACCACTGGTTTATGACGAAATTTATCTTCTCCGCGATCCAACGAATGAGTGGTTGGATCCTGAGGGAGAACGGCAGCATGCTGGCCGGGTCGCGCTGCGGTGTGCCCTGCGCACTAGTGATGGTTGTGTTGTCACGGTTTTGCACAACTGTAGTTGCGTCCGAGCATAAATCATGTTCACGAGAACATGATTTATGCTCGGACGAGGCTAGGGGAAAGCGCAGGAAGCCGGTGCAGAATGGACTGGCGGTCAACGCGGTTGAAGGCGTTGTGAGCGTCAATGAGGACGGTGGCGATATCGAGTGATCGGGAGAACCGACGCAGCAGGGTGCGTGTGTCGTGAACAATCACGTCCATCCTGGCTTTGATGCCATTTGCCGTTTGGTATGGAGCGAAAAAGTCACGACCGTCGTCGATAGCCGCAGGCAGAATCGTCTTGGTGACGATGCGTCGGAGGACGGAACCCACAGCGATAGGACGGATCTTATCTCGCTTAGGCCGCAAAGGAGGTAAGAAGTTTGCGGCAGACAGGAGGGGCAGTACCGCTTCCGGGAAGTCACCGCTCGCGATCCGGGCGACGAGCTTCGTCAGTGCTCCTTTGCCCGGGACACAACCTTCGGGACTGACCGATGGCTGAACAAACAGGTGGAACCAGCGCGCCAGCGTACGGTCAGGTCCGAAAGTCGTGTCGCGAGAAATGTGGCGAACCGCGTGTTGGACTGCATCAATCGTGACGGTGGGTGCGGGAGACTGTCCTCAGTGAGCGGTGTTACAGGGCGCGGGGTTGGGAGTGTAGGTCGCGGAGCACTTGGGTGGTGCGGGGGTCGTTCACATCCGCAAGCGTGCGTCGTGGAGGGACCTCATTGCCTTTCCATGGCGGCGTCGGTGAGACCGGCGCCCGGCTGGAGCTAGGCAAATGGGGGGGCGGTGCTACTAGGTTTGCGGTTTTTCAGGGCATTGTGCGCCAAAAACTGCTAAATATACCGGACGTACAGACGGTATCTGCGTCTCAGGGATTAGGCGAACTTCCAGAGTCAACATACACGCTCACACTTGTCACTACAGGTTCGCTGTTACTCGCTTCTCGCTTCTCCCGCCTTCTCCTGCCGAATCGGCCCGCCTTTTTTCCACCCTTTTCATCACGTCCTGTGCTGCTCTCGTCACTCACATCATTCTTGAGCGGAACTGTTGTCGAAAATGAGGGCGCCGTGCTTGAGTACCCGAATCCGAACACAAACATCTCATCCCTATGATCAATCCCTTTTCCTCATTCACACTCTCATCAATCTCACTCTTTGCCTCTGCTCTATCGCCTGTCGAGCTACAGCTCCCGTCCACACTCCGCTTTTTTCTTCCTTCCCATCTCGCGCAAACAATTTTGCCAGTTTAGCTCGTTTCCTATCCTTGAGCACAAGTCCCTCCGGCAAAACCGGCACTGAAAACGTTTGGCGAATGTCCATCTCTCCAAGGTCCAGCAACTCCACATCCTTGATCTTACTCAGTCGCACGGCATAAGGCCCCCGTCGCTCAAGTTGCTTCCAATTCACATCCTTCAACCATGCATGTGCCTTAACCGCCGCCAATCCCATCCCCCACATCCTATTCTGTTTTCCACATCCCGATTCAGAAGGCGCGCCAGAAAGTCGCAAATTTCCTCCCCTTCAATATCCCGCGATATCCCAAGCCCCTCAGCACTTGCACCCACGTCTTTTCCGCTCGACAACTCATCCGCTGGCTCCTCAGCAAACGGGAATTCCCCTGTTAACATAAAGTGGGCGAGCATGCCCAAACCCCATATATCCCGCGCAACAGCGCTTTGTATCTTTTCCGCACGGACATCGTGGCCATTCTGCGCACCTTGATCACAGTCCTTTCCATCATCATCGCCTGCACGGTCACCAGCTGTCTTATTCCAATGTTTAGACTTGGCCAAGGCTTTAGCCTCGGACATTATAGCATTGTCAACTCGGCAGCCTTCGAAGCCGGTCAGACGGATCCATCCGTTGTGATCGATGAGTACATCTTGTGGACGCAAGGTGCCGACCCAACCACCGACCTGATGAACACGTTGCATGGCACTTAGTAGCTGCGCAACGACCCCGATGGCCTCATGCTGTGGTAGAGGCCCTCAGTTCTAAGCAAGGTGAAGAGATCTGTATGACATGGCTCGACGATCATGACGAGAGCATCTTGAAGAAGGATAGCATGACGAAGATCGAGGATGAAAGGATGTCCTCTTGCCTTTTGAAGAACTGCACGCAGTGGAATAACGCGGGAGAGGAAATGGGGATGGGCGGGGTGCGGGCGGCGGTAGAGTTTCAAAACGAGGGCTTCACCGGTGATAGAATCGATGACATGGTATGTTTTTGCGATGGGGTCTGCAGTGAGTTGAGAGCAGAGACGGAAACGATGGATGGGTGGGGTTGGTGGAAGCGAGGTGAGTTGAGAGATGGCGGCGGAAAAGGCGGGAAAATGAGCGGGGTGTGGGTGGAGGAGGACATTGGAAATGGTGAGGACTCCGGGGCGGATGGAGGAGAGACGGGAGAGGGGGAGAAGGGCGAGAAGATTGGGTGCGCGGATGAGAAGGGCGGAATGAATGAGGTGGAGGGTGGCAGGATAGGTGATGATGGCGGAGGAGTTGGGTGTGTAGGTGGCTAGACGGGCTTGGAAGGGGGCGGAGAGGGGTAGATGTTGGATGAGGGAGAGGGTGGAGATGGGATGAGGGAGGGTAGGAAGCCAGAGTGTGGGGTGTGGTAGAGGGCCAGTTGAAGGCGTTTGTGAGGGGCGATGCGGGATTTCGTCAGGGGGGTCATTGATGGATATGAGCGGGGGAGGTTGTTGGAGGAAAAGCGGGGGGTGGCTGGATGGATGAAGCAGGAGGGGATTAAGGGTGGGGTTGAAGGGGCTATTTTTAAGTTGAGTGTCAGTTAGGTCAAGATGGTTGTCAGTTGAGTGGGGCGAAGGAACATTGGAGGGTGGAGAGGATGGGGTGGGAGCATGGAGTTGGAGAAGCGGAATGGAATTGAATAGTACAGCCTTGACCAAGTGGACTGGATTATCGGCAGCATTCCTCTATACTGCCTTGGAAGGAGGAATGAGGTCATCGACTCATTGTGAGTACAATAGATTCGAGGATGACGTGTCGACTCAAGCATTATGTTCTGTACTGCATTGTACCGTTCATGTGAATTCAATGGAATTCCACCCCAAGGTACAGTACAAAGGTACAATGTACAGTACTGTACCGTACAGTTTTGCATTGTGTACGCCAATCTCCCCCTTCCATGACAATTACAGTACTGTAAGGATCTTGTCTCCTCCTACTCCCCAACTCGGACAATCCGGTTCAAATACTCGGCCAGCTTCATCTTGTTTGCCTCTGCCGACAAGTTGCTCCGTCTAACCATCTCATGCACGTCATCGACCTCACCGTCACCGTTATACTCCGTCGCTGATCCCTCCTTTGCCATTATAACCCGCACAATCCAATCCCAGACCCCATCCACTGCCCTTTTCAACACCTCCTCCCGCTTCCCCCTCACACTCCCCATCCCCAAATGCCTCAAGAAAAACTCCAGTCCCGTCCGTTGTTCCGCCTCATTTCCTCCTCTACATGACAATGCCGCCAACAACAACCTCACATCCACCCCGTTCCCTTCCTGCAAATGTCCCTCCAGCCATTCAAACACTTGCTCTCCCTTTCCCCGTCTCCCCCACCGATGCAGCACGGCAGCCTGGTCCTTCACACCTCCGCTCTTCAACACCTCCTCATCAATCTCATCGTCATCTGCAATCCCCAAACTGTACCTCATCACTTTCTCCTTGGCTCGTTCCTCAACCCCGAGTCTATCTTTCAATCCCTCTCCAACCATTCCCCACAGCGCCTTCTTCCCCCTCATCCCCACTCCGCCCATCCAACCCCTCCTCATCTCCCTCCATCCTCTCAATGCTCCTTCCAACCACCCTTGTTCACGCAATCCACAACCAGCTTTTCCAGCGCCCACCTCTCCACACCAACCCCTCTTTCATAAAACAAATCCACCACCCGAAACGCCTCCTTCACCGCCCCGAATCGTAGAAACCCTTCCACAAACACCCCGCCCAGCTTGCCATTCAGTCGACATCCACCCTCCATCACCCATCTCAACACCCCCTCCACGCTCTCCTTCCCTCCCGCATTCCTTACCAACATACCCACTGTCCCCATTCACCCCAATCCCCCTGCCACCAACTCCCCTACCACCCTCCTACCCCTCTCCCCATCACCTTCCGCCAAACACCCTCTCAATACCCCATGCAACATCCCGCGGTTCGGCTCAACCCCCAATCCCACCGCCCGGTGCAAGATCCCCAACCCCAATTCCATCCCAACCCGATCTATCATCATAGCATAAGTACCTCTCCTCAACCTCACATTAAACAACCGCGCCAACACCTCCCCCTTGATCGCACCACCCATGTCCCCCCGCCACAGCCGCCCTCGCACCAGTACATCCACAACCATCCCCATCCCCTCCTCATCCAACACCTGAATCCCATCCCCTTCCATCAACACCTGCATCACCTCCTCAACCACCCCGTCCTGTCGTCTCGCCACCGCAGTTACCGCCTCCACGCCACCGCTCTCATGCACGTCTTCTTGTCTACCGCTTTTGGTGCCGCATGCACATCACGGATCACACGTGCAAATGCCCCCAACTCCCGCGCCGTACATGTTTTCTGGCCCTCTCTACCAACTGACTCGTGAACTTTCGCCTCTTCTTGTTTGGACGGTTCTCATCCACTGCCGCCATGTTTTTTCCATGCTTCTTTTTGACGGGACACGGGGTGGGTTGACGCAGTGGGGCTAGTGTGCGTAAGAGCAGATCACGATGTGGAAGAACGGGACGCATATCAGTTTCCGGGGCATGCACGCGTCCGACCTGGTGCAGGCGGGTGAGCGATTTCAGACGGGATGTGGGGCGCACGGTTGGCATTTTGGGGAGGGCGGAGATTCTCCCGGGAATAGGAACGGTACGTGAGCTGGGGTGTGGGGATTGGCAATGGCAGGAGGTTTGTACGAGGGGGGTGATGTGATGATGTGATCCTGATAAGGGCGAGGGGAGATGCGATTGGGTAAAGAACGTAGTTGTGGTTTGGGATGTAAAATAAGCCTTGTTTTTTACAAAGAGTCGGAATTGTGCAATCGGTTGCGAAAATAGGATAAAACTCGACCGTGGGATTCCTCGTACCTTTTTTCAAAGCGCTCCATGCCCTGCCGCTCTACCCAAAACAAGTGCGCTCCCATCCATCTCTCCCGCGCCTTTTCTCCGCATTGCGTCCCCATCCATCTCGTCATGCCCACTATCATCTCTGCAAAGTAACTTTTTCCCCGGATCCGCCTGACCAATGCCCCATCAATTTCGCACCTTATTTCTTCTCCGTGGTATCCATCCACAACTCCAGGTAACAGCCTTTCAATCCCTGCAAAATATTCTACCGCCTTTTCTGCAAACGAGTCAATGTTCTTACATATCAAGCATAACGCACGTCCCGGTCGCAGTGTTTCAAATTCCTCCACATAACTCGTCAACTCCTCCATTTTCAACTGCAACCATTCTCGCGTCTCCCTCAGCTTTTTCACCTGCCGTCTCAGCGCATCACCGCGTCCATCCACCAAGCATATTTGCATCACCAGCGGTAAAATCCTCTCTTGCTCATGTATCCAAAACTCTCCCCACATCACTGCGAAAAACCGCCACCATTTTCTCAGGTTATACACATCCTCCACCCGCATTCCCAAGAATTCTCCCCTTATAACTTCTAAAATCTCAAACACATCAAACAGTTCTCTTCTCACCGTATTGTGCATCAACACCCAAATATCAGACGCATGCGACCCTTCCTCTCCATATTCCGCCAAACACAGAACCGGCAGTCTCTGCCGCTCCATTCCATGCTCATCCAAAAACTCTTGAAACTCCCGAGCATCCGCCCCGTCAATACTCGCAAACACCGCCTTTTTCAACATTCTCCTTTCCTCCTCCTCCGTGACTCCGTCTTCCAATTTCCCTTTCATCCGCACCGACAACCTCGACTCAACCACAGAAATTGGCGACTGTTCCACTTGGCGCCCTTGTTTCGTCCCTTGACGACTCCATCCTCTCGTCAAATTCCGCAACAACGACCCCATTGAGCTTCCCATCGATCCCCTCCGTCCTCTTCCCGACAGAGAGTTGACGCCCCCAGAATTCGTGCTCCGCGATACCGAAAATGAAGACGAGGAGCTCGCACTGGTTAGACGCCTAGTCTGGTGCGTGTCCGTATCTTCCGTGTTGCCGCCTGATGTTAGAGTATGTATGCTAGAAGGCTCGCATTTCGGCGGCGTCACAGCGATAACACTGAGACCATCGTCCTCGTCCTCATCATCATCCATGGACAGGGCGGATGGGGGAAGCGTGAGGCATGCATGTTTCGGACTATTGTTCATGTCCATAGTGCATCGGTGGAGACGGGGGAATGAAATGTCGGCTGGGTGTCTTGACGATTGCTCGCTTTCGTTTTCCCGTGTCAAGCCTCAACGTAGCCCCGACCCGAATGTTTGCATTGCGCACAACGCATTTCGGGCTAGACTTGCAAGGAAAAGTGTGTCAGGGCAGTCAGCGGTCGCGTGAGCGGATTCAAATGCTTCCTTGCGAAATTTAGAGAATGCAAAATGCAGGTGAGAATTGAAATGTACACCTCCGAGGTTTGCGGGAATGTTTTAATCTTCATTCGTCAGAGGCGGTTTGACCTGAGACGAAACGTGCCATACCTCACCTTGACAACCCTACGTCACGTCTGCTACACTACTTTGCAACACTCGAGATGAGAGTTGAGAAACCACTCATATCGTACCACGCCTCTTTGGGCTAGAGGGCTGCCGCTGTTTGTAACCGCCGTCACCCTGTTCCGCCGGCTTCCTATTCATCCACGGCAAGGGAGGGCCTCTGTAAATTAAACCAATTAAAACATGCAGCTCAAGCGGCAGCTACCCGCGCCCCGAATCCTTGGTATGCTAGGGTGAAACGCATGCGCTATTTTTTGGTTAATCAATCACACAACGAGGGATGCATCCCGGCTCCAACTTTTTGCTTGCTAGCTTTGCCCACAGGGGATGATCCGCCGTTGCCAGGGATCGTCTTGCTTAAAATTGGTGACGAACAGAGTATGTCCATTCGCGGTATCATTGTATGTATCCGTTTTCTGTTATGTGAAAGGTGTCTTTCAAAGAGGGCAATCCAGCGTGAAAGTCGTGCGCTATCAACTGGAGGAGGTTTAGTCAAGCGTTGTGAAGGTTTCGATGCAGCGCAAACCCCCAGAACAAGACGAATCAAGTTTGAAGCCGATGTGGGCAAAAGCAGTTCTGCCCTCTGGAATATCATGCTTTCCTTTTGAATTAGACGAGTCATTCCAGCACAAGGAGGGACGGTCCAAGAAAAACTGTTGGAACTGGTGGTTTTATCCCGAAAGTATTTCTTCCAAGGAGTAGTTCTGTGCAGCATGCAGCCGATTGTTCATTTCAAGCAAGACGGAGGTATCAGCAAATATCGGGTTGAATTCCAGCTAGACACGAGTCAAATCGAACGCCTTTAACGATTTAATAGCATGTAGGGGGTGCTTAATTTGACCAAGTTGTTCAAGTGGCAGTTGTAAAGGAATCTATGTAATCTCTCAGTAGGCGAGACGGTATCTTGGCGTAATTTTATGCGAGAACGGTGGTAGGGGCGGAACATGATTTCGTGTGGACAATATTGCGGTGATGTAAAGATGCCAAATTGCAAAGTTGTCAAGAATTAAAGCGAGATAATATATTTGCAAAGAGAAAGATGGGAGGAGGGTGGACATGTCGGGAGTTTGCGGGATGAGAAAACAATCACGCAGAATCAGTAGGCTGTGATTCGATATGAACGTTTGTACTTGTCTGACACAAGTTGAATTGATAAAGGGCAGGTGCTGTTGATGGTGACATCATGATGTGAGGTATTTGGATCCATAGAGGTGCAGTGCACGGTTGAGGTGACTCGACGGGATGGAGAAGGTGCAGTGCAAGTATATGAGGTGAGGAGCAAAGGGCGATGCGAGATGTGACAAGAGTAAATACAAAGGGAGATTGTGGGTGTATGGGTGAAAGATTGTATGAAAGGGTAAAATGTGTCGAGAGTTTGGGGTTTGGTGAATAGCAAAATCAAGTTGTCTAGCTCCAGGCACAGATGGTCCTAGTTTAGGAAACGAGATCTGAGTAGAGTACAGGTGTGATTTGCTGCGACAGGGAGTTATCGGGGGTGTTGGACAGGGAGTGGTTGTTGTTGTTTTGGATCAATCACAAGGAGTATGGTGTGAGGAATGGGTTTGTGATGTGTGAATGTAAATGAACAAACTGGATATCTGTGGGGATTGCTCCATGGGCAAGGATGTTTCACAGAAATGAGTAATGATTATAGGGAGCAGTGGACCTTGCGTATGTATGTTTGTCCAAGGATGGCAAAGTCATGTGTTCATTGTATTGGTGGTTCCATTTTAGGCGCATCACACAGGAGGAAATCATGATAAAAAACTGGTATGGTGGGTGAGTGTGCATGACATGCTGAGTGAGATTGGGGTTGCAGGGAGAGTGAATAAAGGAATTATGGACGAGACTGGTGAGTGGAGAGATCATGGGGCGTCAAGTAGAATAACGTAGGCATGGGGAGTCGCCAATAAGGTTGAGGGTGCAAATATGTTTGCAGCGGAGGCTTCCAATATGGCGAGTATGTGGTGCTCCAGATACAAAAGAAAAGGCGACACAGAATTGAGGGAGGCGGTGTGGGTTTAGGGATTAGACTGGCTTACCCTAGGGTGGGTTGGCGATCTGCAGGACGTTGTGGAATTGATGTGGCCGTTACGGTGAGAAGAGTGAAGTGGTTAAAGTCGTGTGAAGAGGTTGGATGATGCGAGTTGGTGAATCGCACGGCACTTTGTATAGTAAGGTTTTGGATTCCTAGTTGCGGTGGACAGAGTTGGTCGAAGGCTGCGACGACTGCGACGGCCGGTACTCTACACTATAATACCGCATGCTCTATAATGTGTAATCATCGTTTATGTTGTATAAAGTTATTCTATAATGGTGTCCTGAAAAGTGCACTAAACCGATCTGTGCACTAAACAAGTAGACACAGGATCACTCTAGCTGTAGTACCTCCCTACCCATCACTGTATACTGTAATTGGCCGATGAGCACCTGAAATATGGATTCGGCTGCTGGCACAATTCGGACGTTGCAGATGGTTTACTGGGTGAAAAAGGCGGCATCCTGCCGTGCAATCGTGAGTGTTGGAGGGTAGGATTGAGGAAAGCACTATTCGGGGGATTGCAACAAGGCGGCAGTCTGCACTAAACCGTGATGATGACACGGCTGCCGGATAGGATTTTATTGATTCAACGGGGACACTACTGTACAGTAGAGTGAAAGTGAGTCAAGCGCTATTGTACTGTACAGTACTGTGCTGTACAGGTACAGAACAGGATAGAAGAAAAATGAAAGTTGAATAAACTTTAATTGGGGCCTTTTGAAAGGTTGTGTTGCAGAGTGAATTTTTTTTTTTGAACAAACATCTCGAGCTTGAAATAGGTCACAGGAGATTGGCTCTCTCCAACCACCGGGTTTTTTCAGCTCAATACTGATACAGACATTTTGGCGGATATAAATAGCAGTACACTGGTATTGGGGAAAAAAGATTATTTTTTCTGACAATTACATTTTGATCTTTTGGGGCACCTCTTGATAGAGAAAATAAGGTGGAGTTTTGTTTTTTTGTTACTTTATTTGTCCAGAGCGCTGTAATTCTACCTCTCAATGAGCCGCAACCAAACTCTTATCTCATTTTAAAATACTCTAGACTCACAAATTTAATTATAATTACATTATTAATGTCTATCCAAATCAATGGATTCTGCCGCAAGAACAAATGCACCTCGTATGGGAGACGTTTTTAACATTTTTTCTGCTTTTTAAAAAAACTAAAGTGCACAATTTTTTGCTTTCAACATCACAAGTGTCTTTATTGAATTACAGGGTTCTCGACTGCGATCCCTCCATTCAGATCCAATAAACACATAGATGGGCCGTTGTGGACCGCCAGTTTGAATGATTTTGCTCGTAACCGCTTCTCTCTACTGTGGTTTGCTGTTCTTTTTATGTAAAATCTACTCTCGTAAAGACCAAACAAGTTTGTGTCGTCTTATTTTCAAATGCTCAAGATACAATACCTCCCTCTCTGGTCTGGTCGGCCCCAATACAGCCAACATCTTCCGGAGGGGTGGGTACGTACTTGATATTTATATTCATCATCAACACTTACTGGCTCATACCTGCTTCCGATAGTTACCGCTTCAACCCATCTCCACAACACTTGGCCTTGTCTTTCTTTGCCCTCCATAATATTCCCATTACAGATTTACTACAACAAATTACTCACAGCCTCAGCCTTGGACACGCAATAAAAGTGTTATCGACACCATTCTACCTGCCGCTCTATCCATCGTTGGCTCTTAACCCTTTTTGTGTCCAGCCTGCTAGCCTGCTGCAGCCTCTCTCGCTACACTGCACTATAGTCGCATCCTTACTTATTGTGATAGATAGAGCAGCCATGTTTACGTCAACGCCAGTTGTCAACAACACCGCCTGCCACGTCAATGGAAAGCAACATTGCAAACTACCAACATTGCAGCATTCACACATCAGATGACTCCATTCCTTCATTCGTCAAACCTCCTGCCTACTTTCCTCTTGCATCTTGATTGGAATATTCCATCTACTGCTGATTCAAATACAAATACAAAATCCCCTCATAAATATATATCAACGTCCCCGAAATTTCCCCTGTCGAACCTCCCATAGCCCGATCACCGTGTCAAACCCACGTCGCCTTGAATCAAATCAAACACTCTACCCCCGCGACAAAATCTCCATCCCGTCAAACCCACCCAGCATTCCATATTCCCTGCCGAGCGTCCCCATATCTCACATTTATCACAGCGACCCATCAAGCATCCACATGAAAACTCCTCCCAATTCCTCCAGATAGATCCTAGTTTCTCGCGAAAGCTCACCAAACCACCCACCTTTCCAAACCTCTCTATTTGTCCCTACCACTGTATGGATATGTACTATCTCGCTTCATGCACGCTGCCACCCGCACGATACCACCCGCCACCCAGCCCCATCCCCCTTTCCAATTCCGTACAGTAATGGACCGTACGTGCACTGTAATGTAAACCATGGCGGTAAGCCTCCAGTCCAGTCCAGTCTACTCTCAACATCCTCCATTTGAAAATTTCAAACTCACCCACCCCAACGCACGTTCCCCACACCCACCGCCCACGGCCCGTAAACCTCCTGCAAGACACCCAACCAAACACCAGCCGCCTAACACCCCACTTTTGATTCACTGCGTTTTAACCGCCTCGCGCACACTCCAGTCCACTCACCCGACTTTATGGCCCCTGCACTCTCCATGTCTGAATTTGTCCAGACGTGGTCGCTTGATTCGCATATGCTTACCACCCGAATTTGCCAACGTTGAAAATTCGCGAATCGTCCTGCAATTCACCAGCCGGAGGCTCCCGTCGCTCACCTGCGTCAATCGCGTCGGATATCCTCCACCGCTCCTTTCTGCGCTTTCTGGACCATGCAGACGATGGCGCGTTTTGAACTCGGGCGTGTGCGTGGCGCTGGTGACTCGTTTGCCTGGATTTTTAACAGGCGCTGCGTTGTATGCCGTTTGATGCTCCTCCATTGTGCTTGCGGAGCCCGGATTATCGGTGTGGATGACAAAGCCTATCGCTGCTTGCAGCACATGTATGATACGTCATGGACCAAAAAGGTCACGCGATTTCATTTCTATTTGTACAAATGTGCTGTAAGCTAGAACATTGCTCGCAATTGAGTCGTCGCTGAGTTTGCTCTACTGCGCAGTGGCCGCAAATTCTCATTCATTACAGTGTAAAGGACAACCCGCGGATATTTCTGTGTCCTACGCATTGTACTTTGCGTGTGGCGCCGCTGCTTGCTTGACGCCAAGACGCCTTTTTCTTCCTCACGAAGGTGGCAAGCTCGGTCGCCAATCGTGCCAAGGACCAATTCCTCAAGGTGAGGGACACACTTCTTGAGCGGCATTCTGCGTAAATGCTTGCTTTGAACGCGGCATGTCTGCTGACAGGGCTCGCAGCTACTTTCTAGTCGCTATTCTACATACACGTAGCACGCCCATTCTCACTGTAGTGTTTCCTCCCCGCCGCCATTCTGCACAGGCTAGTACCAATTTCATCTACTCGCAGTATCCCAGCCCATACATGCTGTTATCTGGAAAATTAAGTAAACTATCCCATTTACCCCACACATTTCCCCTTTCTTGGGTTGACCAAACCTATATTGGGCTCGAAACAACAAGCGAGTAGTGTGCACACTGTACCTATGCAAGTGAATTACGTGCACAGACAGACTCTATGCAGGCGAAAACTTGGGCCTGAGCATTTCATAAAGACGTAAACATGCACTATACACATCTCACATTTAAGGCCTTTACAGATGCAATCAACGAAAGAGTGCATAAAGAGCTACCCCTCGGCTACAACAGGAAGCAGCCTTTCGGGCGTTCATACCTCTCCACGCTGCAAAAGCATGGGCATACCGAGGGCGATCTCCGGCACCACACAAATACTGAACCGAGACAATTCTCGTTGTGCTTTCAGTGCTACTGCCAAGTTCCAATACGACCCTCGGGTCGATTCATTGGCCATTGGTCTGAAAAAGGCAGCTCGCAGAAGGACTCCACCGCACCAGACTCGATATGAGCGCAGTTGATCATACTGGCGGCACGGACGTTTTCGACACTGAATTCGTCAACTCCTCGGCACCCTCCCTTAGGAGCGTTTTCAGGGTCAATCTGCCGACCTCACTCAGTGTATCGAATAATGCGAAAGTAACGAGATACGAGTCATTCATCGCGAATTCTGCCACAGGTACACTTATTTCCGTCCCCATCTCCACCCTGGCAGGTTGGCATCCGGATGCCTACGCGCTGTTAAGCGACGTCGAATGGAACGTGGTAGTATGGTTAAAGGAGACATGTGAAAAGGTTAAGAAAGTCGTCACTCAAACGCATGCCGCTGCGGCATCATTATTCAATGCTGTCTGCCTGATAGCTTGACTCCAGTCGGTTTTCTGGGATGACATGGGGACGCCGCTGACTTCGTACTGTGAAGCTTACGGAACATCTGGTCTCATTTCGTAGAACCTCATCACCCTCCAAATGTTAGGTTACCCAAATTTTCACCCCTTCTGATTTTCCGGAGGACAGTCGCTTGCAATTTTCGTTTCATATTCAGAAACAAATTGCCTCATTTAAATTCCTGCACTTCGATTAGCGTTCTCCTCATCAAGGAAACTGTATATATCGATACAAACCTAGCACTGCCAAAGATATTATAGTTAGCCAGAAAAAATCTGCCGTAAGTGCATGGGTTTTAATCGCAACACAACCATAGTAGTTCAAAGATTTCAGATTCTTTAGCGATACTGAAAACGTTCCCTGACAATCAAGAGTTTCGGAATCATATCTGCTAAAATAATAAATAGTTAAACATTACTCCAGAGCACTGAAAGGCATTATTGGAACAGAAAACATTAATTTATTACAAAGTTTCCTGACAGGAAGAAAAATCAGTACCGGATCTTGAAATTTGCAAACTATTTCGGGATCACCGAAAAAATCCAGATTCTTCGAAATAATATCGTAAAAGGGAACTGAAGACATTGAAATATTTTGTTTTGGCATCACAGGGAAACCGCTTCCGAAGCATAAAAATCAATACATTGTATTTTATAGTTAAATTTAAGTTTACCAGAGAAATAATATATCTCCTTTCAATTTCACCCAGGATGATCCATTAAAGCCTGAATACTCGCGAAGAACTGTTTTTATCCAAATAAATCAAATGACCTGTTCATTTTGAACAAAATTTTGAGTCCATATCAGTGCGCTCTACTTTCGGGAAATCGAAAGTCTTCATAGTGGCATTTAAAAAACATTTTAGACATATCAACATTACTTGAATTCAGTTTGATGCCATTTTTACTAGTCTCTCTCATTTTAAATATCTTAATACCTATTTTTAACTCAAGAATTACTAATATTACCTTCCAACTTTTTAAAACACAATTCCATTTTTGCTCGAATGACTGTTATTTAACTATGCACCATACTTGGAACAAGTAGCCAGCTGAAATACAATGAGGTAGTTTTTATATGTTTAATCCTTAGCAATATTCATAAAGATATCTTCCAGTAAATATCTACAGATTTTTACACGCACTTTTATCGCTTTAAGGCTTCGATAGATTATGTACTCTTCGTCCATATTCTAGATCTGTAGGAGTATACTATTGATAATCTACTATGAATCTGCTCAGAAAAGTCACCTAAAACCCATGCGAAGGGCTAGACAAAAATAAATGATACCAGGAACGTGGAGATATCTTGCACGGTTCAATATTTTCATCATCTGACTTCAGGCTGAATAACATTTTTCTGGTCATATTTGCAAAAAAAATCGAGGATATATATAATATTCTCACAATGCAGTCTGTCAACCATCAATCTTAGTGATATTGGTGTGATCTTTTTTCTTGTACTGTTAAATATCACGCCAATATATGCTGTCTGCCCAGACTCTAAACTTTTCGGATGGCAAATTATTTCTGAAATATAGAATAAATTTCATTTGACCTTTCAGAAAAGAGGTAATCTTAGAATATTTTTCTGAACGAAACAAAAAAAGTACCTAGAAACCGAACATCTTTTTATAGCAAATATCCTTAAAATAAAAAAGTTATGCGCTTAATAAAGAGCTCGTGGTTATTATACTACAAAGAAAATATTTTACATCAAGAAAAGTATCTTGACCATAAAATATCCTTTTGTTATATACATCTGGGCTCCCTAGAGATATTAAACTATTCAGTATGGACCTAAAAAAGAGAAAATAGCTAATTTTAATTGAAAATAGAACGAATGTCTCTTCCAGCATCAATATATGTATGAAGAGAAAATGACTAAAATGGACAGTTTTGACAAGAGGTAATTAACCCCATCCATTTCGTGTATATAAGAGGAAAATTATGTAGGTCGAACATTAATATATATTCTTAACGAATAATTTAAGGTATTGAGACAATATTTACAGAAAATTGAGCCTCTGATACCACAAGTTTACCATTAAACTAATTTTACTGTTTTTTTACTACTTTCTACTTCCCTAAAATCCTAAAATCCTCTCCGAGATAAAATTTTCTTGAATAAGTCTACAAAAGCTGTTAGTGAAAATCAAAAGAATATTTTAATTAATTATTAATTACACGACAGTGCTGCAACAGGGAAAGTTGTTACATTCATGAAAAATTCCCGGTCCGATAAGCCCAGAATAATCGGGCTGCATTTCTATGATCCAAAAATGCCACGAGTTTGACAAAAGCAGAAAAAACGTGGAAGATATCTTTTACTTCAAATATGATACCTCTTAGAGTATCAAGTGATTTTCTCTGAATTTAAAAATAGGAGGGAGCTTAATTTTTTTCCTTAGGGTCAGTTAAGTAGATATAAGACTTTGAAGCTCAGAATGTGGAAAAAAAATTTTGAGATTACTGCCCCAAAAAGCAAATCACACAATTTGATTGGGTGTTTTTATTGAAATAGCGAAAACCGAAAAATAATACGAGAGAAGGGCTAAACCTAAATTTCTTGATTCTGCTATCACTTAAATTCTAAAAGTAGAATCATTATAGTCTCTTTAAGCTCTTAAAATATGGAACATAATAATTGAAAGGAATTACTACATGTCGAGAAGGAAAATGACTTCATTATATACGATTTAATTCCTGTTACTATTTTAAGTCGCAGGGGGGCTAAAAAGTTTACAAAGACGAAATTTAACTAACTCTATGATCGAGTTACGATTTTTTTAAAAAGTTCTGATTCAGGCAGAAATCTTTTCAGATGTAAAAGTAGAGTACATCATCGGAAAATTATGAAAATGTAAAATCAGATCATACGATTATTAAAGTATCCCTGCAAAAATTTCAACGTGAGACAAGGAGTACTTTTTAAATAGCGCCATTTCGGTTTCAGTCGTAACTGAATCGATGCTAAGCTTGAAATCAATAAGTAAACGGAAATGTTGATCCCTCCTCTTTTTACTCGTTTAAATTGATACGGTAAATTTTAAAACTGCTGCAATCTGGGGTATCCATTAGACTATAAAATACTTCAAGAAAGAGCAAGTATTAATGCACTGAAATTGGGAATGGCGGCGGTAAAGTGCAACAATAGCAAAAATTTTTGTTCATTTTGAGAACAAATAAAGTAAGGGAAGAAAAAGTGAGATTTCTTTGGTTTCAGATATATTAGGTGCCTGTCATTGGTTAAAATTGATGCATAACTTTCAAAATAACTACTTATCCTATTCCTCTCTTTATAATGCACGGCTCCCGCATTAGTTTACTCTATGGAGTAACCGTGGAGTAAAATTGAAGCTTATAATTTCATAAAAAGCAATGAAATATATCGGTCTACCATTTCCTTCATATGTTGTAATTACAATGAAATTACTCCCAAGCGTACAGTCACTCTTTCCTGTTTGAACAACATTTCAATACTGTCTGTTATGTTGAAAATTTTTAAGTACTAAAAAAGACCATGAACAGCGATAGGAGATTTCTACGTTCAACTGAGTACAGCCAAGCTGAAAATAACACAACAATGATTTTTTACTGAACATTAAGTTGAATTTGAAATGATTGAATGGGCTTCCTGCAATACCAATATGCAGGTTTATTTCATTTGCATCAATAATTTACCTATAAATTAATTTGTTTGGATTCAAATTGTATCTAGAAGGCAACTGAAAACTACGTATCGACAAATTTTCTCTTGAAAATCGAATCCAAACTGAATTAAGTATACCGCGTTGAATTTGAGTTCCTGACTAAGGTCAGTGCTATCTGCGAGCCAGTCCATGAATTTTATGTGATTCTTCTATAAGAATAAAGGGGTCACCGCGCTTAAGTTACCATTCATTAAGATTTGACTTTTAGTTCTAGCAGTTTTCTGCTTTCCAATTAGGAATGTAGTGAGTGTATTTTTCGTCTCTGAAACTACGTCTGAACTCTTAACAATCACTATCTCATTCAACGACGCGAAAAAAATATGTTCTAGTTTCAAAATAGTATATTATTTGTAGACAATCTTATTTAGACCATTACTTTTGATTTTTGGACCTTAGAATAAAGTGCAGAACCAAGTTATTAGTTTCCAGCAAGCTCTGGCTCCTGCAAAATGCGCATTACGCACTACTAATTGTGCGTTTCATTTACGAAAACTGATGTCTGTAGTTAAAATTTTGCTCCGAGAAGGGAATTTCCTGTATTCCACGTAGGTGTATCGTTAATCACAAGTTCTTATGCATGGTACTGGCGCTCAAATTTCCCTGTCATGCCTCTGAAGTGATTCTATACTAGTTCCCTGGTAATATTAGCCCTCCGTCCTCGTGCTTTACACTCTGGAGGGGCTCTCGGGAATGTTTCGACGGTATTTATTGAATTTTCCCAGACTGAAAGACATTCAGCGGACAAATCTCGCTCGTCTCATCACCATAATACTTTTTCTGCTTTTAGGCACTCAGTTTTTACTAGCGATATTGCAACTGTTTTCGGCGTTTTAGATAGCTTGTAGTTAGTTTGCCCGCTTCAACAAAAGTAAAGTGTAAACTTTGTGGCTGGTACTGGTTCTACTCAGCCGATACTTCTGTCAAAATACTTTCTCGTTACGCTCTTTCAGCGGCGTGGATATAACCGATCACATCTTCAATACACTAACGTAACCCAACATTTCCCCCTTCTTTTGCAGCGACACTCTGCAGTGGCAGTAAACGCCAATGCAGCTTTGTCCACTTGCTGCCTCCTGCCGGTAGAATGGAGTGCCGTCTGCGCTTGCCGCAATATTGCCCGTACATGCACATTACGGTTCAAGTTGGCTGGGTATCAGCCCGCATATCTGTTACAGTAAATGTACCCCCTTGTTGCCCCCAGTTTGGAAGGAGGAGTGCTGCTCGCTTGTTTTCTTAACGGTAACCCAACTTTAGCTTCCGTGTGAGATCCTACAGAGTTTTCTGGCTCCGCTATCCTCGATTTGCCGCCCCAAGTAGGTCAGGCAGAGTTTATGTGGTGCAGTGTACATGGAGGTAACCTCGATAGAATCAGAATATACGTCGACAACTACAAGCCTTCTAGTAGGATTTCCCAAAGTTGAACAGCTGTAAAACAAATTTCACGCTGCGACAATTACAGCATTGGTATCAATGACTCCTGGATGATAATGTTCCACTGGAGCGCGTCTACAACCGCAAGGGAAACTAATATGTCCTCTGCGGCGACCGCCATTTTCAACTCAGCCTGCTTGCTAGCTGCCTCGAGTCATCCTCTTGACGATTATGACTCTCTCCGTTCTGTCGCATTACGGCTGCATGCTAACCGCGACCGCCCAATTTACTCCAGGACACGGCTGGCACCACATGTCCAAAATCAGGGCACTCCCAATTTCGGCCTTTCTGTACGAGACGAACAAATATTACATTTGAAGGTGAGCCTGCAGAGGCACATACAGCAACCTGTTACCTATAGATGTGTCGTGGGTAGCATTACGGAAACCGGTAGACCTCTAACTTTAGCCTTTTGGGACGCACCAACGCACCTCTTGTACACATGGAGATCCGTATTCATTCGTGGCTAGCAACTCGATGTCTCTCTCTCGGGGACGGCATTTAGTTGCTTGTTTGATTGCTGGCCCCCCTCTACTTACCGATAAATTGCCATCAGCGCCTGCCTTAATATTTCATGTATTACATTCTACTTACAAGCCGCGTATGTCGGGCTGGCCTTACGCCAGTCCTTTAACAACGTCCCCCTCTGTCCGCTCTTCATGCCTAGGTACACCCTTTCGGTTAATAACCGCCACTGCCTCTAAACTAATAAAGCACCAAAGCTTTCCCACCCTATACAAGTTAACTGGGTATCAGCCAGCTTCTCTGTTACAGTAAATGCACCCCCGTGTTCCCCAGTTGCTGAGAGTCCGTGAGGTTATGATTAATGCCAACGCCCTGGGATGGTTATTCTCTGTACGCGGTCCCAAATCTTATGTTGTCACCTGGGCAGCTTGTGCGCTAAGAAACAAATTGCAAAACGGCCAGTCTAACCGGTCCTGATAAACGCGATTCGGTCAAATGGGGTCGGGTAGCAACTGCCTTTGTCCAGATTACCACATTATGCTCGCAGCGGCTGGGCTCAAGTCCAGTGCACCGTTGTATGTAGCTGGCCTCGCGTATGTCTTTTAATGCTGTAGATATCAGAAACAAAGGGGAAGAGGAGGAGACACCTCGTAATCGGGAAAGGACGATTTATCATCTCAAAAATAACAACCAAAGCTTTCCTTCATTAGAAAGAACACGTATGCCCTTCTTTTCGCTACACAGCGCCTACCTCCAAAACTTCCCCTGTTCTCAGCCGTCCGAAGCCTTGCAGTAGACACCCCACATTTCCCTTTTTCAACGGTGTATATGGCAGCCGTACTAGCGCGACCAGCAGGAAGCGACTCATCGCTCTAAGCGGATTTTCGATCCACTACGCGAAACGTAGTGGGTAGTCATGATCTCATTGCAGCGGAGTCTGTCAAACGTTCCCTTCCCCAGCGACCGAGCTGGGAAGATTTATCGATTGCGATCCAAACCCATGGTAGTATTGAATAATTATAGCTTCGGCCACCAAATTACAATGTTCGGCGATAGAGCACTGAACACACCCTTACATGTTTGCATTTCACCTGCTGGAAAGGGCTATACTGCTTGAGAAACAACAGGCATGTTAAGGTACCCAGTCTGCACCTTTCAATGTTCTGGTATCAATAGCATTGTCCTTTCGGAAGCAAATGGTGAGATGAACTCGCGCGAAATGATTTCGTAATTCCGTCGTCATCACTGGGCCGCGCAATACTTGGCTTGCAGTCGTGGTAGTTTGCTTGTTTCTGAGTTACACTCCATACGATTCAGTTTTCTGTTTCTGCCTCCTACTCAGCGTGTTTTATTCGAAACTGTCTAGCTCTCTAAACTGTCTAACTGATGACGGGAATGTTGGGACGGCTTCCCTCCAGTGGAGTAAAAGATGCAGTCCTGCCAACGAGTAATCCAACGGTGTTGGCATATGTGCCCTACAACACTCTGATATTTTCAGTTACTCGCTAGAGAGAAGCTGTTAGTCCAGTCACTCATCGGCCTCATCTCAGGCGCGGACATCCCGCCTCCTTCATCGCGGTCAAAGTTCAGACAAACTTTTCGAGCGATGGCTGCTATCTACTGTCAGCGATCTGATAACTTCCCCAGAGATTAATTCGGCCTTATCTCAATTGAATTTCTCATGTCACCCCTGGAAGAGACTTTCGCTCAGCATACTTTATTCGCAAAGATCCTTACAAATTACCTGATAATCATTGCCCTTACACCAGTATACGGCAAAACTCCCCTAGGCGTTGGCTATACTCAGGCATTTTTGGCCTCTATGCAACAATCAGGAGCCAAAAGATGGGTTAACTGTCCTCTCACGGCAGGTCTCAAAACTGGCCTCACTACGCGAGAACTCCTGTTGTTCAAGTATTTTTGTCTAGCACCACCTTGTCATCTCACCACCTTTTCTTCCATGCATTAATAAAATAACCTAAAAATTCCCCCCTTTTCATCCGATACCCCATGCCCTTAGAAACGTGTTTTCGAAACTCCTCGACATCTATGACGACAATCTGAGTCACTGCCCGTGAGGTTCATCGTGGCTTGAATGTCATCACGAGAAACAGGTCACTTTGGTGGGCACCGGCTTCGGTCTCGCATTACCGTCAGACCTGGCTGCTACAGGAACACAGGACGAGGCCTGATACATGAGCTACCAGCTCTACGTGGATGCCGAGCTACCCGAGATTACCTTCCACAGGCCTCTTCTCATCATCGACTGCGAAGCTTTACCTTAGCGGCTGGACTAAAGGCTGCGAATTCAGACAAGATATAAAAAGTTCGACTCTTTCCTACGGGGTTTACAGGTCACTGGCAAACTCTTCTCCCAATCTCAAGACGCGGGAGTGTGACCTTCCGACGCATACTTGCCTACCACAGCCGCTGCTCTGGTAAAAATCAGTGATTCTGATGATTAGCCCTCTACAGTGACGTCTCCCCTCCTTTACAGACTAGCTGTACTGTGGGTCAGCTTCCAAATTCGCTTGCCTGCCAGCAGTGATATCGGCTACCCGTTCGTGGCTCAAATGCACAAACGGTTGTGGTGCCAGCACGCCCACTTCGTATGATCATACCCCTGACAGATTGCTCTATTATGTACCGCGATTCTACACCCCCTTTTGCGCGGCAGCTGCAATTGGTCGCGATACGGCTTCAATATGGCCCTGGGTTATCAAAGACGAGGCGTCCAGAATAAATTGAGCGAGAATGCTCGCACTGTAAAGCAGGGTATCCATATCAGGCCCAGGCCCAATTGTTCTTATCCCGCAATCCATTGATTGAGCTAGTGTTCTCTTGTTCTCAGCGCAAGCCATAGGAGCTTTCTTTAGCAAATAGCCCTGAACGGTTTTTTCGCATGGTACAATATTTTGACCAGTCTCTCATAGACATGACGATACTTAAAGAGATCATTTTTTAAGTCACCCCTTCTTGCTTTTCTCTGCTTCTTTTAGGATGTTTAAGTGCAGACGAATGAAAGAGAGGCAAATTAACAATACTTGGTGAGGATGATTCATATGCTTGATTCATGCTCCGAATTGATGAATAGTAGCTCAGCGCCTGCTTTTCATGTTTACAGATATTGATGTACTTTTACTAACGTGTAAACGATAATCCGAGCTAGAAGCTGAGATGCTTGGAGTGAGGGAGGCTGTAAGATGTCCATCTCGAGAGCTTTTTGTTGTCTCAGAAGGAGGGAGGCGGTTCAACAGCAGTACTTTAGCTCTGCAACTACTTCACATGTTACAGTGGAACACTGCGATGTCAACATGAGGTAAGTCATGGTGATGGTATTGGGTTGATTCGAGAGCTGGAGCCATATGCTAAAGTACATGTTTTAATTTTTGATACCGCAATTAGTTTGCAATCTTCTTTGTAAAACACGTTGAGACAGACTGAGTAATAATGTAACTACAACTTTGAAATATGTTCATCTAATCCGATTTCTTTCCTTATATTACCTTGCAAATTGCAGAAACAAATCGCATTAAAATACTTGGAAATTGAACTGTTATGCACTGTACTGTACATATATGATACAGGACCCGACACTGTTCAAACACTTGGCGCCATTTGCAAACAGTAATTTCCGCAGCACACAAGAGGGGTGGAGATATGAATAGAGTTGCTGCAGTAGCGATGTCTGCCTACCCATTAGCACGTACACCTCAAGTGGGGGTCCTCTAGAAGGGGCATAGGAACCGGCATGATTATCTCGAGCCAACTTGACGCCAGACGTATTTATTAATTCGCATAAATTCTGTACACTGGACAGTGTTTCAGAGTTAAGGTGTGCTGACCAATGACATTCCATGTTTTTGGCGTAAATTGGACTTCTTCAGAAGAACGGACATGGAGACTCAAAATGTGTCACACACGGCGTATGAATAGTTATTTAATTCTGTAACATCGTCTTATGCCGCTAATCCGGGCCTGCGCAGTATTAGCGAGGGACTCGAGAAAAGGAAAGCACTGAGTATTGCATTTGTATCGATTTGAATTGGTGGACAAATCGCTTTTAGGGTTAGCTTACAACATTTCACGATTTGATTTTCCAGAAAAAACAGAAGACATCGACAAAATTGCGGAGGCGTAAAATTTTTCAATGATTGCTCAGAGATTGATTGCGTTTGAAGGTTGAAAAAGCCGTGACCGAGGGTGCACTTAATGGGCTTCAATTTGCGGGAAGGCATGAATTCCATGTCGTGCTTAGCAACAGGATTCGTGAAAATTGACATGTACCAGAGCAGAATTTGCGGTACTATCTGCTACAGTGTTTGATCATATACGGATGACTTTATCGTGCGATACTTTTATTCCATCCGTGTTGGATGTAATCTGTTATTGAATGAATAAATATCGTCCTCTCTATCTGTAATACTAGCCCATTGAAGTTTGTGTTATAATATAGAGGGTTTTAGTACACTTTCAAACAATCTGCGGTGTGCCGCATCTCCACTTGGAGCATGGTGGTTGCAAAAAAGGAAAGAAAGCAACACTTATGACGAAATTTAGGATAGCATCTTTCGAAAAGTTTGAGGCCTATCACTCGGAGATTACCTTCCGGTTTATAATTGGACACAGGAAATACCAGGACCCATTTTGACTGCTGATGTCTTTAAGTACTCCATGCACTTTGGTTGAAGATGATTGAGGACTACGAGTAACTTCCTTCGCTATCTCTCATGAAAACAGGATTGAATTTCCGTGAAGATTGGCGAGTAAATTTTGTGCTTGTTTCTACAGCGTGATGGTGACGAAATAGAGCGATAAAAAAGCACCCGGCACCCTCTGGCACAACCTGGTTCGTTGTTGCAACTGAAAACCACAGCTAGAAGAGTTGTCAGCAGTGAACGGTTTACAGACCTGTATAATGATTGATGATGTAGTTTACCTGATACTTGTACCGCAATCATTGATCGCCTGACGTGTCCATTGGTGCATCATAGTCCCTATACCAGTTCTCAAAATCAGCGAGATAGTCTTGGGAGAGCCCACCTCTGTTTAAGTAGCTCTAAACGACTTTTAAGTTGCTGCAGGATACTTCGGGCCATAACCGACCGTATCTTCCAAATATTAAATCGCACCACATTTCCCCCTATAAGCTAGTGTGGTACAGATGAGAGGATCCCAAAGCCTGGCCGGGAGCTTGACTTTCAACAACAGTGCACTGTTACCTACTTTCAGAGAAGACAGTCAACTCTCTCTCTCGCGTGGAGAGCCGCGAAAAAATGTTACTTGCGCTCCAAAAAACAAGTTTCCGAATAAAAAGGGTATGAGAAAAAAAGAAAACAAAACCGTTGGCGTGCCTTTAGAGAAGAGTCCATGTGCGCAAGTCGATCTGACATTTATAATTAAGAGAGGCAACAACGCTCGATATTGCGCAATATTATTATGAATATGGGCATAGGGGCGTCCCTCCTTCCAAGGTCAGCTCATATCCACTTGCACAATCACAGCCATTGCTACCGAGATGTGTTCGGCAGGGATATGTGACAACAAACTCAACCGCTTTGTTCAATTCGTGGCTGTACAACGGCGCTCTCTCTATCCTACAGTATACTACCAGGTTAGGAGCAGATTCGTTTCCATCGCTCTTCGGACATATTCTGTATTCATGTGCTACAGGACCTACACAAGTACTACGTAGATAACTTTGTGGTACTGTAAAATTGAGCCGCGTCGCCCCAACGAAGGCCGTAAATAATCTTCAGGTGAATAAGTATGAACGTCAATCCATATTGCATTTGCAGCTTCACGATTTTTGGCATGACTGTAATCCTCGGGAAAGGCCCGCTCGGAGCATCTAAGATGCCCCTCTCATCTCCGCGAAGCTTCCAGTCCCGCCAGCTGTTTCTCTGGTAGAGCCAAAAGTACCGTAGATTGGATTCAAAACTTCCCTCTCTCTATTCGAAACTAGTCTGTATCCTTGGCCCACTTGTCATTACGCAGTATACACAGCTGCTTATATTCCCAATCCATATTCACGGAAACTCTGCACCTAGCTAGCAATATAGTCGGATCCTGCAGCGGACACCCGTTTTACTGATGCCATAAAGTTACTCTCTTTCGACTTGCGAAATACTCAGCATAGTGAAAGCTCACGTAATTGACAGCGGTAAAGAGGGGTTTTTGTTTACACTCGAAATGACAGATGAGTATAAAAATTTGTTTCACCGCTGTTGTATTACTTGGGCTTGAGTCTGCAAGGTGTGGCTATTTTTATCCTGAATGAGGTTGGACTAGGATTTTGTTTACGGTTGTCGAGATGCAAAGCCTTTTTCTTCATTCCGGTTCTCGGCACTTTTGCATGTGTGGTCGAAAATGCCCCTTGTTAACAGAGCTATAGTTATTTCTCGTTGCTCATTTGAGGGTTTGTGCGGCAGGCATTCGTAATTTCCAGTTAGAATTCTGTTGGCGAAATTGAAGTTGAATAATAATTGGTACTCAAGAAAGTGGTCTTTACTCTAACAAACCGGTGCAATGGTATACAGTGAATTGCACATCAGGTACGTTATTGGGCTGGCTATTCTTTTATAGATCATAAAACGAAATTGAAAGATTCAGTCCACAGTGGGTATTATCAAACACAGGCTGTGCTCTAAAAACCTGCCCGCACGTTCTCAGATCCACACAAGTATTGGCATTATTTCCAACTTGTCCTACTTTTCCACCTTCCCAGTAACTCCGAATACCTTTCCCCGTCTTCATCCTACCGCGAAGTACTATCGTATTGTGGAAGATCGAAACCACCAGTTCAAGGCTGCAGCTGCGACTATTTAACTTACACAACATATCTACAAACGTCAATGACAAGAATCATCAAATCCGCCAATCCAACAACACAGACCCTTGCTCCATTGAAATTCATGTGACCTGTACTATTAGAAGTACTCGCGTGCTTGTTACTGAATAATTCTCTACAGCAAAATCAAAGCCATGCACAAGCAATCGCAAGAGGTTGAAAAAATTGACATATATCCACGTTGAGGTTCTCAGTCAAAGATGAGAAAAATCTTTATGCGAAGTCAAGTTCAGGTGCTAAGTTTTGTACGAAAATGAAGACTCAGGGTTATACGATAACTTAAGTTTGGGCGCAAGTGCAAAAGCGCAAACAAAAAAGAACTCGCAGGCTAGGAAGACAGTCCTCCACGAGTTAAACTCTGATCGACCATAGCTGATATTCTCCGCGTTGCAGACGAGGGAAGAGAGTGATGGAGATCTTTCTTCTCTTAGAATCTTGACGTAATCATAACACCACACTAGTGAGGGCGTGCGACGATATTTTCTGATAGCCCTATTTCCAGCAGCTTGGTTTTCTCAGAGCGAACTACATGCACCGTACGGTATCCCGAAAAAAGAGAAACTTAACTTTCTGTATCAATGGTGCAAGGCATGGTTTTCTTCCTGTGATCAGACATAATTCGATTAGGTCCCAACATACTTCTGAGCCATCATGAGCAGTGGCTTGCCACCATAGATTCAGCACCGGTGCAGCGCACGGCAAATACATAATAGAAAAGAAAGAATCCTCGAGTACTTGAAATGTCGGATGTTTTCAAGAGATGGTTTATACCACAGAATACACCGGAGGGGCACAGAATTGCTAGGTAGTATCACATCAGCCTTTGAAATCTGATACAATTCACTTGTAGTACCAGTGATGAGAGCAGCGAACGTCGCTAATCTCTAGCAGTGAATCACAGAATGCAGTGTAAGAGCTTCTTTGCTTATTTGTTGGCCCCAGGATTCAACTGGGAGGTTCAATAGATACTTTCTATTATGCCTAGTGTACTCATTACAATATTAAACCGAGGGAATAGCTGTATTCAATATCACTTCTGCATAGTAGTACAAACCGTTGAAGCAGCCATACCCTAACCACCGAAAAATGAAACCATAGTCGTAACCCGTAAATGCCCGCCGTGAGGCATTGGAACTCACGGTCAAAACATGAAAAACGCAATACAATGAGGTATATCCCGCTAGAAGTGTCAGACGACGAGTTAAACTACCCCATCATTCCCCCCCCAATGAGGTATGTAAAGCGCTTCAAACCTGTATGCCAAATGAGAGAAAAAGGAGTGTGTTTACTGTGGAAGCTCGGAAGGCTGAGAACCGAAGAGGTTTGTGAGGCGCTGTGTAATAAAGAAGATAGGCCAAATGAGTAAAGATGTGGAACACTTCATATGTATGAAATAGTTCTAATGGGTTTCCCAGCGAAAGGTGGTAAATGAGGTCTATTGCGAGAGATGTGTGGACTGAGTTTTCGAGCCGACTGGACTAACTAAACAAGATTTCCCATGCAAAAGAGTAAAGCCGCCATCCACCATTATTGCCTACCCAGCAGTGATAGGGGAAAAGTTTGAGTAGTAAAACATATATTTGGAAAGTAGGATCATTTCCAGGAGGGGGAACGGGGGGTCACTTACTGTAACAGATGAGCCGGCTCATACTCCGTCAACTTATACGGTAGTGTGCTTTCAGTGAGGCCAGATGTCCCTTTAGGGATTAAGCCGAGCGGTTGTACCCTCACACAAAGGAGGTGAGCAAAGTGTCCAGATCACTCCAGAACACGCCCAGTGAAGTGCATCGTAACAAAACAAAGATTTCGTTAGTAGAACAAGATGAAGTGGCAACTAATCCTGCAAAAGGTGGTAAAATGTAAACCTACCGTATGGAAATGAAAAGACTAACTACGATAGAGAAAGGGACCCTTTACTTCAAAGACTTTCGGGGGGGATCAAGCCATGAGCCCAATCTGAAGGTCGGGTGGCGCGGTATGCCCGCAATTTTCGGCGATTGTCCACAAACGCGATGTACTGTAGAACAAACGCAAGGGCCACTATCTTGAAACTCCGGAATTCAGAAAGGGGATGCCTTCTTCGACGGTCGGCTATAAGGTTGGTAACGTAAGACCCTGATTTACAGATGATCCAATTTCTCCATATGAGTCGAAGGCGACTGGTAGAGTGTCAACGCCCTCGGCACGACACGGCAAATAATAGTATCCTCCTTTCTGCCGTTCGTCCCAGGTCAGTGCTGAAAGACCTCCGTCAGCCTGGTTGCGATATGGCACGGGGTGAGGGCTGACAATAGTCAGGTCAAGGTCTTGTGCGGTGGGCGAACGGAGGATCGTATTGACAAGTTCAAAATTGATTACCTACCTTAGTACGGTGAAAAAGCTTAGAAGCTAAACTGCAATCACTGCCGAACTTATTGCACTCCCTTGTCGTATATGCTAACGAAAGGTCAAATATCGTCGACATTCAAAATGTTCATCCGTCCCTCTTGAAAAGGCATCGAAGCAGAGGTAGAATTGCCCGGAAATGGTTGCGCTCCCTTTTGAGTTAATATGATGCGGAACCATTCTCAATAGAACGTAGGAAGAAATAGAGAGGGACAAATATTGTTCAGAGTAATCAAGACAGCAAAAGTAAACTAAAGAAATAGCAGACGATTTCATTATTTGAACCTGTTTTAGGTACGCATTTATGGGATTAGTAGCATGCAAAATCAGAGCTTTCTTTTAAATTCATTTTTGATAACGTGATTGGGTGAGAGAAGAACATTTTCAAAGCAATAAAAACGCTGCAGTTGTATTATATTATTGGTTCCACAAGCACTAACAGAGAAAGTTATGTATACTATAAATCTCAAATAAACGAGAAGTGATGATTAAATTGTCGGCAAATTGTTGGCACTATCCTAATTTTAACTTGTACTTGGCGGCAGAAGGGTTTAAAGTTTCTATTTGATGCAATTGCTGTCATGAACAAATTGAAACAGAATCATGCGTTTGTCCTGTTATCATATTAGATCTCAGTTACATGCAAATAAGCTGGCAGAGAACTGTCCCGTGCTAAAATATTCTTTTGCAAGTTTTGAAGGTCAAAAATATGTATGTTGTTCTCAATTATTTCTTATACGAAACAAGTGACGTTTCAGGACGATTTAAAGATTCTTTGCCTCAAAATATGTACTTAGCAAGGAAACGAGCGTGTTTGGCGTTAAATCAAGAAGAAGAACCACGAAATATTTTAATCAACAGGAAAATCCATTTCAACCTACTATATTTTTTGGCGAACTTATTTCGAAACTACTAAAATCTTATTTGTAGACCTCATCATCGAAAAATAAATTAGAGATACATATATCTGCCCATCTATTCTCCTTAGATTTGCTGCATTAGCCGATCCACGGAGATCAATTATAAAGGGACCACTAATTTCACTGAATATTCTTAATTAAGAAACTACATGATTTTCAGTTCTGAGCAAAAATACGGCAAGGAGATCTCTCCAACCTATAACTGAATTGCACATAGGTATTCATTATACTTAAATACCTTTCCATGTCCGGATACCTAGACAGTTCACTTTCTAAAACAATGATAATCAAAGTTTACACCAGGATGGGGAAAGAAACATTTATTGCATTGGATTTTTATTTTTTATTTTCTGTTTTCCCAAACTTTGATATCATACACAACGTCTTGGGCACAAATTCTTCCAATTCTCAAAATAAAGCTAATATTATATGATACCGCTGGAAAACAATGGGTGAGTTATGGCCAACTCATCCACTTTTTGGAGAATTATGAATAAATTATAAGTAACCTCTACCAGCATCTGAGAGAGGATAAATAGCAGAGGTACCTATTCAAAAACATTAATCTGGAGCCGAGATCTGAATAATTTACATGAGCAAATCCCTGAAATTTATGAAAAGGAACTCTGATTGATGCGAAATGGCTCTTTGATTTAAGCAGAATAATGGTCGATTGATAAAATTGGTTTTTTATTGATGTCGTAGCCCGGAAATAGAATTAAATTACAAGTTTGAACCTCTAAAAAATCAATTTGATCATAATGGCGAAAATGGATACAGGCCTCAAGTCCAATAGTTTTAATGGTATGAAAATTAAAAAAGGTTGATCCGAAAGCTGGTCCCAGAGTCTGATGTTACAAGATTTTCGAACAAAAAAATCATTTTAAACCTGCTCCGTTGAATAAAACCTCTCAAAAAATTACAATGTACTAATGGAGACTACTTCGAAAATTTTGGATATCTCAACTTATAATGTCTTTAATAAGCAGTTCTAATCACTTGCGTATCACATTAAAGAATGGTCAGCTACTGAATATGAGCCATCTACGTTTATACCGCACAATACATAAACAAATGAGCTGAAGTTGTTGAAAAGTTTTAGAATGCTCTGGTTTATTGAAAAGATTTTAGAGCGCTCCTTGAAATCGTATAATTCATACGAAACCTTTCCCGTGGGGTTTTGAAGGCCAAAATCTTCACTATATTGGAATCTGTTATATAAAAATTCGCTACGGCCAGAAACACACAAGGATAGCCTTTTCTTAACCGCAGCTCTCCTGGATTGTTGTTGAAAGTCTGCTAACGATATGCTTCGATTGAGAACTAAAATTTTGCTCTTCTTGTTTTAACTTATGTCGATGAGTTAGGAATCTCAATAATTTGAAACGGAACTTTTCATTTCGGAGAACAATTATATTGACCTAATAGTTCACAGTATGCAATATTTGAGTCAGTAGAATCCCATACAATTACAGTGCGTCCGTCAAAACTGGAAAAGGTTAAAAATTCCGCAAATTAGATGAAAAGAGAAGCTAAAAAGTCGAAAAATCTATACAAGAGATTTATTTTGTTTCTCATACAGTTCTAAATCAAAAACCGAAGCAGAATTTAACAGCAAAGAACAGTGCGCAGGCATCTATATATTAAATGAACAGAATAAATAGGAAATCATTGATGGGAGAACAATAGCATCGGAAAGTGAAACCTACTTCAGTTTCCATGAAGCATGCTGTGTACAATGTATACAAGAAATTTATGGAAAAATTAATCTTCTTTCATTAAACTTCTTCCATGAAGGCGACAGAAGTATTTTCATTCTTATAATTTATTTTATTCCTATTAACAAAAGGAGTAATTAACAATGAAAAAAGTCTCAGGTATTCTAGCTTAAGGAAGGCGTACATCCTTTCCGAATTTTCCTGCGCGAATGTTATTATAGGCTGAAAACACTTGAATTTGGATTCAGCTGCAGATATTACATGTCACGAAATTCACCTTGGAATTAATGTAATTTTAAAGAAGAAATTGAAATTGAAATCAATCAATAGTGAAAATAATACAACCTTCAGAGCTGAGATTAAGATCTAAAATAGTTTTGCTCCCCTAGAGACGTGGTAAGTTTAATTTAGAGTAAAAATTATAGATAATTTTAAATATAACGAAAATGTTTTATACCTATTAATGTCCTACGGTATATCTTAAACTATTTTCACATCATAAAGCTTGTGATTATTGATAACATAATTTTTTTCCCATGGCATATCAAATTTTTTGTTCAGTTAGGGTTTATGGAACGTCACAGTTGTTGGTTATATCGATTGTATAGTGTGTAATATTGATAATATTTCATTATTTTTCGGTTGCAGACGATTAAGTATAGATAATTAGAATTTTACTGCGATGTGAGCGTAACAGAGATTTGGGGAAAAAAAATGAGTGGTTTATCATGAAGGTTGGATATTGCATGTGTTTTTTCACATGTATTAATTATATTTAACACGATTACATAATTTAGGAAATTAATTTGACGGACAACCATACAGATATTCTTCCAGATAGAAATGCATTCGAACCTGAATGGAAAATACATTGAATGAATTAGACTGATGAAAGGATAAGAATATAAAGTACAGTGAAGGATAAGTTAGCGCTGTTATATTACTCAATTAAAGACAAAGTCTTGGGGAAAGGGGAAAAATTGCGGTAATTTAATATTTGGAAGGTGATTTCATTTCTTGAAGTGAATTCACATGGTGAAATGTATCGCAAGCGAAAAGAATTATGTGTCCTTCAGGAAAAACGCGACTTTTTTATGTTTGTTATTATTTATTATTTATTTAAATAGAAGTAAAATGATATTTTAATTTAATTCTTTTATTGATGAAATGCTATAAAATAAAGTAAGATTGATAAAAATATGAAGCCATAAATGGTTTCCAATTTCTAGTCTTTGGGACTGCAATCTGCAATAGCAGCAATAATTTAATTAGTTCTGGTGTATACGAGGTCGTTCAAGAGTTAGAATTTACATTCCCTACCATCCTTTGAAAAATCCCTGTAAATTGATATTATAGTTTTCATCCTATTTGGGTATGGACCATCTCTAGTCGGAGTTCTTTAACAAAGCGTCGACTGAACCGTCCATAATCGCACTCTAATATTCCGCTGGTTATTTTGCTGATTGTGACCGAATTCAAACCAAGCGCCTTATCTCTCTCCGGACGCAGGACACTTTTCATGGTCAATCTTATAGGCCTGTTTTTCATTTTCTATATTTTCGACTGGTAGTCAGCCTGCCTAAGGGGTCCCGTTGGAAGAAAATATGGAAAATAAACACAGCAAAAAATCACTAAGAACTAGTTTTTTTGAAATGACATTAAGCCTTAAAGTGTTTAATGACAGAGTTCGACTACACAAAGCCGGTACATGTTTGGTCTGCTGTTTTATTTATATCCTTTTGATTTTCTTAAGCTTATTTATGAGACTAGTATGAAGAATTTTTATTATCTACTTCGCATATCAACATTCCACGCAACATTCTTAGAAGGGTTTGCAGATGGCCCAATGATCCTTTTCTAGCATGTGTGGTGATATTCATAAATTCCTATCTGGAAAATTATGCTCATTTGGGCCCGCGGAAATGATTTTTCAATTAAATGAGCTTGAAGGAAAGTGGCATTGGTAGAGAATTCTTTCGATAAATGATATCAAAATGTTTTGCAGACTTTATTTTTGCTATACTCAATGAAGTGAAGTTCCTCTAGCACATGCTTCAAGAATTGAGTGAAGTTCATCTGTTTCTTCGAGTAGATCTCAACAATACAATCTTCCGCTGACATTGATTGTGAGTCATTTGATTACTCATCTCATCATTTGATCTTCTGTGAAAGCTGAAGAATGGAACCGTCGAATTCCCTCCGAAGAAGCTTAGAGGTGAAAAATTTTGGTACACCCTACTGATGAAACTAAATATTTTAGAATCAGAATAGAAAGTTGCTTTTGGCGAAAAATAGTGTTCAGCGCGATACTCTAGTCTTGATTACGCTTTGATCCGTTCCTTCGCTCAGATTTATTTCTCTTCAATCTGACTCGTCTACATTTACTACTTGTATCCCTTTATTTCTCCAAAAATTAAATGATAATATGTGTCTCAGGAAAAGCAAACTGTGCAGGTCTCCACAAAATCAAACGTGGACCGAAACTATGATTTTATGCGCAAATTTCAAACGTTAATTTAAAGAGGTGTTTTTAAACATCAATAGGAACGTATAGCTTTCGTTTTTGTGCCCTAGAACGTCAAACAAAGTTCTCAAAGCGTCAAAATTACAGATGAAATCTCACACGAGACATGAATCAAAAAAAGAAAAATATTACCACATAGAAACTACCAAACAATGAAATTTCTTTTATTTAAATGAAATAAAATGTCAGAAATTCAAATATGAGCGGGCCGATTTAAAAGATATCAAATATAAATTTTGGTTAGTGTCAAGCACGTGTTGATTCCTTAACGTTGGAATTGCAACAGAAGATCATTAATTAAATTATTCATTCCTGGCATTAAAAGCAACGATGCAGTCTTTACTAGAGTATCGATATCATGTTACTTAATGAATTTAATCGTAGTGTTTCATAGAGATTTCCCTGCTCAATATAAAATCAAATCGTTCTTTTTATATTAATGCGCGTTTGAAATACAGAGTACGGCTTCTTTTATCTTTTTTAGTACAATTCCGGCAAAAAAACAAGTGAATGTCCCCAAATTCCATTTGAGTGAGATTCAAACGACATCGTCTTACTCTTACGTTGTTTTTTAAAAAAATCATTTACATGTTTTTTATGTTATAATAAGCAGGTTGGAATTATAGAAGCAAAAGAGCTACTATATACGAATATAAGTTCAAATGTTATGAACCCGTTTCATAAGGGCTGAGAAGGAGAAGTTTGAGAGAAATCTTCTACAAGCAATGAAAGGAATTTTGTCACAGTAAAATTAAACGCTATTAAATCTGAAGGTACCAGCTTTATTTTCAATTAAATCTACCTTTAAATGTTAATTCGGGTCGATCAATTCCGTCACATTCCACTGGTAGTATTCTGTACTTTTCAATAGTTACCAAGCAGTGCTAAATATCAGAAATTCACGGTAATCTGATGTATCCAAACAGAAATATCCCAAAAATGCCACATAGCACTTTATCATTACATGTGCAAGAGTTTTAAAGCTCTTGGAATCAATGGAAGGTCGAATGAAACACTTGCTCATATTGTATTGTCACATGGTAGCTATTGAAATCTGTAGGTAACGTACATATTATGATGTGAGTTTACTGTTCGCAAAGGTTTGTATTACGAGAGAGATTTAGTTTTTACGACTAGGTTTATACGATCAGCATAAGTTGTTGATTTAACATTGGAAACAAGTAGTGAGCAACCAGGAGTCTTTTGTACATTCTACATCCAATGTGAAGTGCTTTGTGAAAGGTCGCTGAACTTCGAATCGGAACATCAGTTGATTACGGAAATTTTAGTTTCGCTATATGAATAGGACAGCCAACCATTAGAGAAAAGTCAAGTGAACGGTTATTATATTCCTCACGGTAAAAAGTTGCTTTCTCTGTTAGAAAAGTGGAATAGGGAGCTGCTTTCGTGGCAGAGTCGTAAAAGAGTTTGCGCTATTAGAAAAGTGGAGTAGGTAGCTATTTTCGTGGTAGAGTTTCGATATGTTTTGTTGAAAACTTTAGGCATACTCGTGCTTTTCGTACAGGTTTAGTTTAAAGAGTAGAATAATTTCATAGTTATTTCGACGAAATAAAGAAATTAATTTGCGTTGTGTTAATATCCCCACGTACAACATGACCTTTATTTTTACTGCCGAAAGTACGTTGCCTTGGCGGGTGCCAGTGGTTATGCCGTAGCACAAATAACAAATGTCAGAGCAGTGACAAAAGCAAATGCGGGAGAAGGTAGAATTGAGAATATCGCGGAGCAGGCATGGCAGCCCTCCAACATGAGAAATCACCTGAAGCTTTTTCCAGGGCCCACTTTTTAACGATTAGGGCTTTTGAAGTGGTCAGTGAAATGTTTTGATTTGTACTGAACATCAATAGCTTTGGCAGTGTTCTAGAAAGATACCAACAGTGGCATAAGGTATTAAGGTTGGTGTTTCGAAAGGGACAAAATACGCGTGTAGCCTAGGACGTGATCGGAGAGGGGAGAATTGCGGACCGCTTATGTTTACCGCGAGTGGAGCCGAGGCATGAGTTGTACTAACGTGCAATCAGGCGATGCTGTCACATGACCAATGAGTGTGTCCGAGCTAGCCTACATATCCCTGCAGTTATCCCGTTGAACCACCGCTCTCCAACCCCACCCAAAACGTAAATGCTCCTCGCAACACAACATCAAATCGTTCCGTCAATAAACAGCAACTACAACGACAATCTCCAAGCCCATGGCATCCAAAACAACCCCCCCTCCAACCAATAAAGCCTCTGACCACACCTGACATCCCGCGCACCAACCCCCCATACCCGCGCACGCCCACCCGAAACAAACACAACTCCCCTACACACTCCACTTTTAAACCGTGGGCACCCCATACGCACCCAACCCCCCCCTCCACTCAGCACCAATCCAAATCACAATCTCCACCCAAACCTACAGCCCCCCACCCCCTCAACAACAAACAAACGACACCGCCCCCCCCACTGCCCGCACTCCCAGTCCAAAGCTACCCACCACGCCGCTATCATTCACCCGTGTATCCATGCACCCCACCATACCAAGCCCAGCCCAAGCCGCTCAGCCTCGCACAACACTGTCATATACGGACCATTCACAAAGAGCGCCAACAGGACTGCATTCACGTGGTGTGCCAATCGTGTCGCACGGGGTGTGATGACGAGCAATGAAGGGCAGGGGAATTGAATCGACAATCCATGCAGCAGAGCGTCGAGGCAGCTTCCACTGGACCACTACCTGTCGAATGGGTTTGCTTTTTTCAGGGCGAGTGGAAAGTGGTGTGGGTGTGATCGGGGGTTGGGGCGTGTAAGACAGGGGGGAGGGGAGGGGATGTGCAATGACAGAGTAAAACAGACGTGGGGTGAGGTGGGGTGACGAGGCGGGGAGTTGTGAAGGGGGATAGCGGGTGCAAATGCGGTTCGCGGTGGCGGGGGGGGGTTGCGTGTTGGAAGGATGGACACTCTCGAGATTTTTGAACAGTGCGGCACGGTTGTGGTGTGGCCAATGGTTTATGGCTGTTGCAAGGGGGGGGGGTATGTTGAGTTGGGGGTTTGATTATGGAGGGTGTTTATTTCGACGGCGGGGTTGCGGGATCGGAGTGTTTGTTTCGGCAATTGCAGCGGCGGATCAGGCGGGTGTGTCGTGTTACCTGTCGCAAGTGGCATGCGGGATGCGGCTCAAGCGCGGGGTTTTGTAATGACGTGACGCGGGTGTTGTGACTGTGACTGGGTTGGCTTTGTGTGGGGCTGTTGAAATGGGTGTAGTCTGCGTCGACGGTAGACTTTGGATGGCATGTTGAACGAGGGTACGAGGTTGGGGGTTGCGGTTGTTTTCTATTTCGTGGGCGGGTTGTGGGGTGTGGCGGACGGGGTGAGGGGTTGGTGGAGTCTTTGAGACGATTGGAGTAGGAGCAGAGCTGGGAATGAGGTATTGTACAGTACTGTACTGTACAGTATGAGTACTGAGTATGAGTATGAGTATGAGTAAGAGTAGAGTGGCGGTGGAGATGGGGCAAATCGGGGCATGCGATGCGAAAGCGATCAACCGACGCCGTTTGTATCCGGCTTTGCTTGCAAGCCTGTGATGCAACAAGTTTTCACATGCGCTTTTGCAACAAAGGCGTTATCCCTACTATATATACTGTACTGTACTGTACTGTGCTGTACTCAGAAGCACGGCATACAGTACAGCAGAGTACAGTAATAGATGCGCGGTGCGGTGCAACTCACGGCATATTTTTTCAGGAGTTAGATAGTCTTTTATTTCTTTGAGGGGTGTCGAATGCACAATATCCGGTAAAGTATGGGGTTGCCGTAGGCTGCGGGTCGGCTATCCTACAACAACAAACGAGCAGAGACACCGACCGCGGAGGACAAAAACCGGCCCTCGCGGATCTTCACAAGTGAGCCGCGCAGCACTGTGTGACTCTCTATTTTCTCTGTATATACAATACTATTGCATACCGCACTGCACAGTACAGTACAGTGCTGTGTATCAATAAAGAAAAACCCAAAAAGTTTCAACCGCGTGACCTCGTGATTGCAACGAGCGATTGCGATAACCATGCATGTGGTGCGTTTTTCGGCACACTTGTTGGAATACGGTGTATGTATGTAGGAGGGTCGGGGGGGGGACAGGACGCGAGAGGCGAGAGCGGGGCGGTCGCCCCCGGCCTGGTGTCGTGTCATAGAGGCATACTGTGCAGCATGCCATTAGACCGCCCTCTCTTGCATTTACCCAGTATACCGTACCGTATGGCTGTGGCTGTGGCAGTGGGTGATATTTTCCTCAAGTCTTACCAGTCTGAAAACAACCGGCACAGGCCACCGTACTACACCCTTCTTGTAGGCGACGACGAGACTGGTCAAGTCGGGCTATTTGAACAGTGCCTTTTTGGATGCAATATGAAACACAAGCACTGTTGCACAGCAGCACAGCGGCACTAGTCGTGTAATCTGTCAGAGCGATGCGAGCCCTAAACAACCAACAACTTTTTGCAGGAAAAAAAAATAAAAAAAAGGCCCAACCTACCTAGCATGCAATGCATCGAATGGACACTCTCCAGTCCCTCCTGCCCAACCGTCACTCTCTCAAGTCCTTGCGCTAGTTCATGTCAACATCAACATCTCCCCATCACGACAACATCTCCCCATCACGACAACACCTCGCTATTCACGCCAACGCGACAATCGGCCTAGGGCATGGTAGTGGAGATCCCCTTTCCCGCCTCGTGTAAACTACTTTGCAGTTTTGCTTTCACCACGTCTATCCCTGGAATACGCCCTACCCTAACCCCCCCCCCCGCCGCTCTGTATTCCCACCTGATGCCCCAATCCTTACAGAGGGTCTCTGCTCCCCCGCCGGGTCGCCATCTCAAACTACGCTGCCATGCCCTGTGAAATGTCTACACACCCCATTGTCCCCACCCGCACACCCTCCCGCTTTTCCTATCCCATACAACCTACCGGTTGATCACTCTCGCTCTGTTACGTTTACTCAACACAATCGTAACCTTTATAATTACACAGTGGCTAGCTATAGCCCTCACTCATCTCTTCACATCTACCGCGTTTTCGAAAACCGCATACACACAAAACGCACACTCCCTCCCCTCCATAAAAAACTACGCACTCACCCCTTCCCCTCCGCAATACCCCCAAATCCCCTTCCGCACTCTTCCTTCCAAACACTGCCTTTAAACTGTTTACACTCTCCGCCACCGGCAGAATTACCATCGCCGCCGTAGCCAAAATGCCCCAAATAAACGATAGAACCACCCAAAATGTAAAGTATCCCAACGGAAACGACTTTACCGGCAGCGTCAACAGCGGCCAGACAATCACCAACACTCCCGTCAACCCCGCGCCCCACAGCGCGATAATCTTACTCGCCCGTGCCAGCTCCTCTTCCGTCTCTTCTGAAATATGCGCATGTTTATCCTCCTCGATCAGTGCAATCGATCGCGTCGCACTCCAGTCACAATTGTCCGGCTTGATCAACGAGATGATCACGCAAATCGCCCCGGAGCTTAGAATTGCAACCAGGTTTCCAGCAAGCATTACTTCATCCCTGCCTAGATTGTCTATGTTGCCCCCTTCATTAAACGACAGTCCATACCCGAGCCATACAATCAACGCAAGTACCATGCCTCCGACTGCCCCGCTAATGGCACCCAAGCCGGAGCATTTCCTCCATGAGATTGAAAATGCCACGGGGAACACCGCCGACCCGATCACCACTCCCATGAACAAGTATACCCAACCCAAGCTCAATCCAATCCGGTTGAGGATAATCCCCAGCACCCCCATCACCAGTCCAAACGCCAGGATCACAATACGTGACAGGAAAATCACCTGCTTGCCCGTCGCATTCGGGTTGATATACGTGCGATAATATCATAAGACACCAACGACGATACCGCAATCTGCTCCGCGGCACCAGTCGACGTCACAGCCATGAACAGCATAATCAAATCAACACGGCACCCCCGTTCCCAACAAATGGGTGGCCACAGCCGGGGTACAAGCCCCGCCGCGGCTTCATCGTCCGTGAGTGGCAGGGAGAGTGCCACGGACGCCAGACCCAGCGATGTGGCCAGGGAGAATGGAATTGCAAACCAACACAGACCGCCGAGGAGGTAGCCCTTCCATGAGGCTGACGGCGTCGCAGCAATGGCGGATTGCCAGTAGGACTGATCCACAAACACGGTGCCAAAGTTGCCGACTATGTTGGTGAGGCCGAAGAACAGACCGTTTCGTGACAGCATGGTTAATAAGAGCCTTCAAAGTTGGTGGCGACCGGTTCAATTCGCACGACGGAATTGAGATTGCGCCACACTCTGGCCGGGGAGCCTAGATCAGGGCTGGTGGCGTAGACCTGGAAGATGAATATGCAGAGTGCATGAGAATGACGGCGGTGTTGAAATACGAGGCGATAAAGGTTGCCTTGAGTCCTCCGGCGAGTGTGTAGAGAATGACGCCGAGTGGAATGAGAAACGAGGCGAGGTCGGTGTCGATGCCGGTGAGGGCATTGACGGTGGCTGCACCGCCGAGAATGAGCATGGAGGTGACGATGATGTTGGTGAGGAATGCAAAAACACAAAGACGAGATGGGCGGGGGTGCCCCAACGGACGCGGACAATCTCTAGAAAGGTGTGACATGACGGGGCACGCCTCTTGACCAGGACTGCGAGGTAGGAGAAGAGTAGGATTTGAATGGTGGCCCCGAGGCATACCAAAAGGGACCGGAGACTCCGAAGCGATAGGCGACGTTGGAGGATTGAAGGAGAGTGGCGGCCCAGGTCCATTGGGACACGAGAACGGAAGCGGTGAGACCTGTTTTAATGGTTCGACCTGCGGTGTTGAAAAACTCGGAGCTCATTTTCTGGCCTGTGAGATACTGTTCGAGATAGACGAGACCGACGGTGAAGAGGCCAAAGACGAGGCCAAAGGCGAGCAGGACGACAAAGCCTACGGCGCGGGAGAGGAGTGGGTTGTCCTGGTTGAAGAACTGGGTGAAGCATTGGTAGCGTTCAAAGCGAAATAATTGCGACGGATGGGGTCGTGGGGTTGCAGTTGAAGGTGGTGATGATGGTGGAGAGGTTTTGGGCAGTGTCAAAGAGGGCGCGACCGTCCATGGTTGGAGGGGTTTGAGACTGTGGGTGGGGGGGATGTGGATGGGAAGGTGGAGAGGGAGGAGTAGGGTCTGGATAGGGACGAGGTTGTTTACAAAGTATTTATAGTGAGATTTAGTTTTAGTTTTGGTGGATGTGTATGGAGGGTGGGGAGATTTAATGAGGGGTTGGATTTGAAGGAGTGAATATTGTCGGGGGGGGACTGGGAGGGGAGAGGGCGGGTTTTTCTGCGGTGGTGGAGATGGGGATTGAGGTAGGGGCGTGTGAGCAATGGCGGAGTATCTATCTAATCGGTAGCTCAGTACAGAGTAGGTAGGTAGAGTAGCTACTTTGCAGGTAGATCGAGCGGGTGGGGTGTTGCCTTTATTTTTTTTTATTGTTGCAGATGTTATTATTAAGAAATTTGGAATGAGGGGATTTAAAGCTTGTGTGATTTTTGGTGTAGGATTAAGGCAGTTGGTCCAACTTGGGTTGTTTTTGATATGTTTGGCGTGAGGAATGGCATCAATGGGCCAATTTTAGTAGATTCGTTAGATTGGGTAACATACGTTTCCGTACAGTAAACTACAGTACACCTGTGTACCGTACACTAGTGTACAGCACAGTACTGTACTGTACAGTACATAAGTAGTACCTAAACGTTACATGGCTTGCACACTGGCCATTCGCCATTGAACACTACTGTACTATATGTACTGTACTGTACTGTACACGTACCTTCGCCAATGCACTACAAACACTGTGGCTGAACAGACCTATTCACTTGACAATGTTGACATCAACACGCCATTTCACTCTGCCACTTGACTTGTACTGTAGACATGACAAATTACGAATACAATAACTGTACTGTTTTGTACAGTATTGTACAGCGCAGTACAGTATCCCAAACCATGTACAGTACAGTACAGTACAAACAAGCCATATTGGATTGTATCGATGGCCCTTTGCGCTTTGTGCACTTTGCGTAGAGTTTCTTGCAGGCTTAAAGACTTGGAGAAAAGTGACATGTGTGCGTCTAGTTTGTCGCGCCAGCGGCACCTGCGAACCGCGAACCGCGAACCGCTACAAAACTGTATTGAGCAGTATTCTATATACAGTACAGTACATGGGCAGCATATTTGTGCGGCTCAACGGGGTTGTCCGGTACTGTACTGTACTGTACAGTACAGCGGTACGGAAGTGTATATTCCTATTGTATTATCTAATTCCATTACAAAAAAATTGCAAACTTGGAATGGTTGCGGCAGACGATTCGCCCGCTTGATCCTGACTGACTGCGTTGGGCTCGAGTGGACTTTGTGATTGGCTATGGGCAAGAATCAAAACTGCTTTTCCTGTTGCTGTTCCTCTCTCCACAACCCAACTTTTGCCGTACTGTACAGTACACTACCCTACAGTACTGTACATACCGTATTTATCCCCAACACTGCAATAGAATAAAGCACAAACAATTCTGCAATAGACAAATGCAACATCCTATTCAAACTCCGCCCTGTCAATTCAACACATTACAGCAATACATTGTCCTGTACTGTATTGTGCAACTTGCTTCAATCTACGACAGCCTTGCCGTCTGTCCCACGTGGTTTCAATTACACATGCAAAACAAAACAAAAATAAACTGGACATCCATTTCATTGGTGTGCTTTTTGAGAGAAAAGGCGGGCGGTTTGGTCTATAGTCCTGTCAAGATTTTCCTCTTGATTCCGAGGAGAAAACCCTTAGACTCTCGTGCTGCCATTTCTGTAATGAATAAAACAATCACGGGCAGACAGATCGACACTTTCGAGAACCACCTTTCCTCATAAAGCCCCTGAAAAACCGCAACGCATCACCCCATTACAAGGAGCACAACTCGCCCTACCCATCAACACAAATCCTCCATTGCACCACAACCCCCAACCTACTACTGTACCTACTCTTGGTTCGTAACTCAGTCTCACCCCACAAGTTTCGGAACAAAGAGACACGCCCTCGCCCTGGCCTTTCAAATTACAAATGTAATTTCCACAATTACAGTACACACCTTATTGCCACACCATTCAATATGCTACCCATCTATCATTACACTAATTAAAACTATAAAATCCTTACAATTCCTGACAGCAACCGCCCGCCATCCATCAATCGCACCACAGCCCCAAGACCACCGCACCCCCAAAACACCACGCCACCCCAAACCCCCACAACCCCTTCCCATCGCCTCACCCACCCCCTCCATTCCAAACCAAACCCACAGCACACACACACTCACAAAGAGAGTGCACCCCGCCCACCACCACTCCAACAAATTTCAACCACCCCCCTCGTACCACTCCCAATATCCAACCGCTTGCCCACCGCCACCCACTCTGCTTCACACGCGCCCAACATCGCCCCCACCCGGACCCCCCTCCCCCGTCACACTCCGGCCCGCTGCACTGCCGCACACACGCCGTGACATTTCACCCAACCATCCCACCCGAGCACACAACACATACAGTACTTCACATGCTCAGTACAGTACAGTACAGTACATACACTCTATTGTACATCCTACCCCAAACTCCACAGACACGTGTATTACTTGTCACCCCACAAAAAACTATCCCAACTTGAACATTTTAAAGAAAAAAACCACCCCCACCTTCATCAACCTCGAACCACCGCACCAAACCCGCATCCCCCACTCTCCAGTCTCCAGTTCCAGACCATGCAGTCGGCACCCGCAACCCCCAGCAAATCATCCCTCGATCCCAACCGCATCGCTGCAATCCGCAACTCGAACTCCTTCTAGAGGCTATCTTTCTGCGCCGCGGTCGCGTTAGGGAGCAGTGGGCCTCGTTTATTGCGTGCATGCGGCGCAAGGAGTAGCGGATAGGGTGCGGTGGGTGGGGGGTTATTTTGGGTTTTTTTTTTGGGGGGGGGGGTGGGGGTTACAGTATGGGGGTGGGTTTGGGACGGATTTTCGGGGATTGCTGGAGGGTGGGTTTGGATTTTTTTGAAGGATTGGTACTTTTTGGTATTGTATTATTGGGATTGGATTTTGGGCGACGGGTAGTGTGAATCGGGTGTGTGGATATTTGGTGTTGCCTTGGTCTTGTGTTGTGTGTTGCTGATCCATCGCGGCGCCGTTGGTGAGTTTGCAGATTCCGACCGCGTGTTTCACACATCTCGAGTCACAATGTGCACCCCCGGCATGCCGCGTGGGGGCTTTTCCTTTGACAATGTGATCCGTAATAACATGCTCTTACAAAAGGGGTACGCCGCGCCCATGCCGCGCAAGACAGGCACTACGATCGCGGGCGTTTCGTTCAACGGTGGTGTCGTGCTTGGCGCGGATACGAGAGCCACGTCGGGGCCCACCGTGTTTCAGAAGGATTGTGAGAAGATTCATTATATTGCGGATAATATCATGTGTTGTGGCGCTGGTACCGCCGCTGATACCGATGCTACTACACAGTTGATTTCGAGTCAGCTGGAGTTGCATAGTCTTGCTACGCGGCGTGCCCGCGTGTCGCTACGGCGTTGAATATGTTGAAGCATATGCTGTTTCGGTATCAGGGGTATGTGTCGGCGGCGTTGGTTTTGGGGGTCGATTTTAATGGTAGTCATTTGTATACTGTGTATCCGCATGGATCTACTGATCGCTTGCCGTATGTGACCATGGGGAGTGGCAGTTTGGCCGCCATGGCTGTGTTTAGGCTAATTACAAGGAGGATATGACTTTGGCCGAGGCAAAGCAGTTGGTGTATGAGGGGATCAGTGCCGGTATTTTTAATGATCTTGGCTCGGGCGGGAACGTCGACTTGTGCGTCATTACAAAGGATGGTAAGCAGTTGATTCGGGGATATGCAAAAGAGAATGAGCGCAAGTACCGGCGTCCGGCGGGGTATCACTTTGCCGTCGGGTCTACTCCGGTTGTCAAGGGCTCGGAACCTTTGTCGCCCCGGAAAAGGAGTTTGCGGTTGTTGGTGACGTCCAGTCGGAATCCATGGACGTGTCTGCATAGGCTCCTGTCGCGCTGACAGCTTTGTTGCAATAAACGCCTTTTGTTGTATGCTCGCGCCACACGTCAAGTCAACCAGTTTGCAACCACCCCCTCTTTTTGCTCATCGTTGCCCGCAATTCGCATAGCCTGCTGACGCCGCCAGTTGCGCTCACGCGGAAAAGAATAACTGCGAGATGGCTTGGATTCGTTTTACAGACAGTTTATAATTTCAGTGAGCGGGACAGCGTCCTGATTAAAATCCCGACGCAGCGATAGAGTACGCCGCACTTCAGCCGGACTGAGTCTCCATGTCATGCCCCCAGCATTCGGGCCCCAAATATCGTAAATCTCGGCCGGCCGCTCCAAGTTGACGATCATGGCCAGTTGCGACAGTCTACCAAACACGTCTCTCACCGTGCTTCGCCTGCTCTTGCCAGAAAAATACGCTGAGATCGCCCTGATGTCCCGGTCTGCGCGAAGGCCGCCAAACGTGTTGAATGGCTTTGTAGCAACGCTGCCTCCGCCTGTCGGCAAAAATACAATCGTCTCAACCTTTGCTGCGTACCACTCTGCCACCTGTCGCACCAACGCATCCCAGTTTCTCTCGGTCAATCGTTTCTCCAATGACGCACTCAGTACCTTGGTTTCAATTTCGTCCGACACCTCTCGCGAAAACGAGGGCGTCGCATCGGAATCAAGCGAATACTCAGCTTCGCCTACCATGTAGGCTGCCTTGAGCGATGATTCCACAATCACGGTTACCCTCGCACTAGCAAGTTTGCAAGCCTTGCCACGCCGTCCTCGGCCGCCAAAAGCAGAGCCCGTGATGCATCGGTTATCTGAGCAGTTGGTGCAGCAAGCGTGGAGCGATCCTCGTCTGTCAACCTTTTCGACGCATGAATCGCCTTTTCAACATTTCCTCTCAGCCTTGTGGCATACTCTGCCGATACCGCTGCATTGTTCAGTGCGACAAAATAGTCATATTTCGCTACATCCGATTCTTGGCCCTCCCCCTCGCTGCCCCCGGGAATAGATATGTTCGCCTTGTTGCCAACTCTGTCAAGTACGATACTGTCATGGCCGCTGATGGCAATGCGGACGTTGCTCCGCTTCCTCCACCAAATACCTTTTCAGAGCTGCTTCCGTTTCTGTCAACCTCCGTTTCATGTACGTCAGCAGGTTATTCATGAGTACCAAAGCAATCTGCTGCAACACTACCTGCAAAACTTCCGCATCAGTATCTCCAAAGGCAAATGCCCTCTGGAAGCATTTTTGCACAACAAAGAAGAAATCATCGACCGCTGTAGAAGTCTCTGCCTCCTCGCCGTTATTTTCATCAATCTTGATCGCCAACTGCGCGTTTGCCTTCATAAATAGCTCTCCACGGCCTTGTAAATCTTGCTCGCCTCCATTCGAAGTTTCTCCACCCGCACCCTTCAAGATCGCGTCAACCCCTTCCCAGCCCTTAAAACACAAAATAGGCCCTATCCTTTGACTCAACAACGTCAACTCATCCAATAATCCATCCAATTCCCTCGCATCCACTCCACTTCCATTCACCGAAACCATAACCTCCACACCCCTCTCCGCTCCTTGTACCGCTCCCAAATCCGTGCAGCCCGTTATCACACTCTGTCTGCAACACACCAACCAATATGCTCATACCTCCCTCTGCAAACATCTCAACCTCCTCCCCACGTCATGAACGCAAGCCGCAACCGACTCAAACAAGCGGGCAAAGACGACTAAATGCGGCTCGTCCACACCGGCGCCATCGCCTCCCTCCACCAACAGAACGCGAACATCCTCCCTACATTCTGCACAACCCGCTCAGCCAAATAAGTCGACAACCTTTGCAAGCCATCAGCTCCCTGCCCAATAGGCACAAACAACTTGACAGCATCCATTGCCTTTTGTGTAGACAAGCCCGACTCGTCCAAACACACTATCCGCACGTTGCCTGACCTTTCTCTCCAGCTCCGCCTTGGACTGATCCATTTGTGACACAGCGCTCAAACTGCGGTATCGGCACGGACTTGATTGCCCAAGGCGAGATACTTTTGACATGGTTTGCAGCGGCCTCCAAATCCCCTGCCGACAAGCTCGTCTTTGCACCTTCCGCACAGACTCTCAACAAAAGGATATCCTCGGCCCATGTGAGAGCACAGGTAGCATTTTCCAGTTGGGCATGCAGAGTGCGAAGGGTGGCACAGAGGCGGACGAGGTGCGTGCAGCAGAGGACAGAAGAGAGTGGAGATCCTCGGCGTCATGAGAGATGGCGGCGGCGAGTTGGGTGGCGGAAGTGAGAGTCGCGGCGTGCGTGGTGGTTTGCGATTGGGATTTAGCGATTAGATCCTCGAGTTGCGAGTCGATGGATGAGGAGAGGGAGAGCGATTGCTGCAGGGCTTGCTCTACCGAGGCGACGGTGGAAAGCTTGGAGACTGGGGTGGGGAATCGAGCGGCACCGGGCATTGGATGGTTGGGATTTGAGCTGGCGATGAACGGGTTGCGATATGGTGCTGGCAGTTGTTGAGGGGGTGGGTGCGGAGGGGACGTGCTTGGATGAAGCCGAGGGTGATGACAGTGCAAGGATTACGTTTCACCACGATGTACTGTAATGAATCAACACTCACAGTACGTGTATCTTTGCTTGGACAGCCTGTCCCGCATCCCTTGTCCTGGACAAGGACTGATTGTGACACGGTTATGGCTGGAGATGTCCACGTGGACATGTGGACAAGTATGTTACCGCGGCAACGTGTCAAGAGAAGACAAGGTTTGTTCGAGATGTTTTGCGGAGAGGCGCGAGGGATTGGGCGAGATGAGTCGGTGAGCAGATTTTTTCAGATCTTCTCCCAAGCAGAGCCCTCCTGCTCCTCCCTACTTGGAACCACCGCCCGTCAAATACCCTGTGCAGATAAGAGGCATATATTCTCCACGACCACTCGTCCCACGAAACTCAGCAGTTCACCGTGAACCGTGTTTACCTGCCGAAACTCCCTGCACTCGAGAAGGACAACTGCTCGCCTCACAACCCGCCCCAAACACCTAGCAACATGTACGCGTTCACCCCGACACTCCCTCTCGCTACCTCGTCCTTCGTCAATGGCGCGGCCCTGTCCCCTCGTCGTGCAACCACTCCTCAAGCACGCATGACAATGCAAATGTCCAAATCCGTACCCTTCCTTCTCAAACCGAAGAACCTCGACGGCCTGCCCGCCTCTACGAATTCGACCCGCTTCTCATCTCCAACTACGTCAACGTGCGCTTCCTTCAGTCTGCCGAGATTAAACACGGTCGCATCTGCATGCTGGCTGCGTCGGCATCCTCGTACAGGAGCTTTACACGTTTGGCGGCTCTTATTTTCCAAAGATGTTGCCAGTTGACGCACATGATCATTATATTCAGACGGCGGTATGGGCAGATTTTGTTGTTCATTGCCTTTTTCGAAGGGATCAGTTGCTACGCACTTAAGCAGTGCGTGGAGGGCAAGTCAGAGCCCGGCGATTTCGGGTTTGACCCGTTGGGATTGGGAAAGGAGCCACTACATTTAAAAAGTATCAGGTGAATGAGATTATGAATGGCCGCTTGGCTATGATCGCCGTGGAGGCCTCATCCACCAGGAGTGGGTCACCAAGACGGGAGCAATTGAGCAGCTGCTCAACTTCAAGCCCCTCTGAGCAGCCGTAGGTATTCAAGTATGACTTTTGTAACATTGTGTCCGGAGGTCAACCTGTCGTTGTAGCTATTGTGCAGCCGGTCGGGGTAGCGCTTGTCGCGCATTATCGTAAAGAGTCTTTTTCTCCTGATTGCTGTCCTCGGTAACATTATGTCCACTGTCAACCTTCTCGCCCGCTATCTCAACATGCCCTTCAATCGTCTCGCTTCTGTAACAGCCAGGCCCTAAAACATTATACCAATTCATCTCCGAAGCGCAACAAACGAATGGCGTTTTCGTTTCCCCATCCTGCTAATCTGTGAAACACACATCTCTCCCCCTGCCCTCGATAACCCCCCTCGCCGACCCACCGCCCCCGACCCACGCACCCCCGTCAACGTCAAAAGCCCATCTGGCACTTGCCATCCCCATTCATACCACGCCGCCACCCCACGCCGCACCGCTCAAACATCCCTAATCCTTGACCCAACCTCCATTCCTTTAGCCCCCGCCATATGAAACACCACCCCACCAACAATTCCACACTGACTTTACCCCCCAACCTCCCCCTCCCGAATACAAACACGCCATAACCACATGCACCACACCCGCAACGAAATACAACGCATCGCGCAAGTAGCACAACCCCCGCACCAAACATTAGCGCACCATCACCACGCAAACACAAAAGAAACCATAGCATGTGAACAGGCGGCCCAACTTCACACGCGAGGCTGAAGCATTGCGAGCCGCCAGTGGGGGAATGTCCTTCGCATGTTGCATTCATCAAGTTTCAGCAGCAACGCCACCTCTACTGACATACATGCTGGATCGAGGTGGGCACGGGATGTGCCGGGAGTGAATGGTGGGGAATGTTTGCGGGTACAGGGTGGAGGACGGCCCTGTTGGACGGGGTGGATCGCTGGGCGTGTGGGAATGGAGGCGTTTGATATCGTGGCTCGGTGTGTGGTGGGAGACTTGACTGGTGAACGTGTTTCGAATGTGGTGATTATGGGTGGTTGAGAGGATTGACTTGTGGATTTATGCGGTGTTGCTGCGAGGGTGGTGTATGGTCATGGTGAGAGGGTATGCCGGTAAGGTGAGGCGTTGATGGCTGGGGGAGGAGTTTGGTACGGTGTGGGTGGGGGGTGTTGTTGTCGATCTGAGGGAGGCGGGAGGAGGTTTGGGGAACGCAGAGGCGCTCGTTGTGGGCGATGAGTTTCGGTGAATGCGGTGGTTTGGAATCGGTGCAGTTGTGACCGCGGTTTGAGTGCGCGTCCCAGGCTTGTCTCGTTGTGAAGTGCGGCCGGAAGCGTATGCCGCGAATTTCGTCTGAAGGGGGTGGGGGATGGTCGGGATGCGCCACGTTCGACTCGCTATCGAGAGGGGAACAGGTAAGGGGTGGGGACTACGTTGCGCAGTATGAATTAAGTGATAGTATCTTCGCGGTTTGTCTGGTTGTCTCGCTGCCAGTTGATACTATGAAGGATACCTGTCCTCCAGCCTCGTTTCTACGCGGGACTCTCTTGGACGTGCTACATTCAATGCGAGGAAGGATCTTCATGCTAACGAAAGATCTCGGTTGAAGGTTTTGCTTGAAAAATTCACAGGACTGTAGTGCTCACAGCACAATCCGCTTGACCGCACTTTCCTCATCGCCTTGCGAGTCTGGTTGATTTGATGCATGCAAGAGCAAGTTCAGTACCAGATGCAACTGTCGTCGTCGTGTACTACAGCTGGACATGTCCCCTGTCACCCCATATCGCAATCTCAACTCGATGACACAGACATTGTAGCAGGCAGAACTTGCCAATTTGGATGGAACGTCGACGCTTTGAACCGTCTTGCTGGCTCTTGTTTGTAATACATTGAGCGTACTAGATAGTCACTGCGAGACAGTGTAGTGGTCGCAGCAATCAGCATCATTCGGTTAGATTTGAAGAAAGCAGAGCCGGATTGATGGCAGTGGCGACATCGAGCATTGTTGACGGGCAACTTTACTTTCTCAAATACTTCGCCCCATGTTGACCAGCTAGATTCGGTTAATCTTACTAAATCAGTTGCTCGGTACGGCGTTCTAGTCTCCCTTTCACGAGAAGATAAGAGTTTTAAGTAGTGGAAAGTACTTCAACGCTACACCGTCCAAGTATGCAAAGATCAAGTCACAGGAAGGGGCTTGTTCAAGTCCGTCCTGTCGTCATAATCCGAAACGCAGCGCTATTCTCAATGCCACCTCCTCAGCAAGCGTATCAAACTTGGCTGCCAACGCTGTGAATTGTAGTCCCTCAGTCCTCGTAGAAATCCGAACTCCTATTCGAAGTCGTGGACTGTTTACAAGCATCACCGATGGAACGCAACCAACCATACCGCAATAGGAACTCATTCGCAATGGAGTTCCCCGGAACAAGACCATGTGCCCTGCTGTCGCACAACTTCCGTTCGCGTCACATAGCACTCGTGCAGCGACATCCTGCGGATATACGAGCTCGCTAGATCTCAGGTGACTCAAAGAATTCGCGTCCACGCATACAAGATCCTCGGTAGGCTCTAAAGGTGGCTGTAATGGGCTTCACTTCCAGAAGTAGAGTCATTTGCAGTGGCCGGCGAAGTTGAAGGCGAAACCTCAGTTGATGACGCAGGTTCATTTGAGGGCGTTGGCGAAATTGAAGGTTCTGGGTCCCTTGAAGGCGTTGGCGAAATTGAAGTTTCTGGGTCCCTTGAAGGGGTTGGCGAAATTGAAGGTTCTGGTCCCTTGAAGTCGTTGGCGAAATTGAAGGTTCTGGGTCCCTTGAAGGCGTTGGCGAAATTGAAGTTTCTGGGTCCCTTGAAGGGGTTGGCGAAATTGAAGGTTCTGGGTCCTTGAAGTCGTTGGCGAAATTGAAGGTTCTGGGTCCCTTGAAGTCGTTGGCGAAATTGAAGGTTCTGGGTCCCTTGAAAGCGGGCAACGGGCAGGTAGAACCCGTCGACCTGGGCGCCAAGCAGTGATGCACACTGTTGTTTCGAATCACCAAATGCTTGAGTGCAGATCTCCAATGGCCTGGTACAATCAACGTTTGATGCGCATGGCGGTGGATCACGGAAAAAGCACCTGCATTGTCCCGGGTTGCATGTTTCGCCAAAGACGCTGAGACACTCTCGCTCGCCAAGACAATCTTGATCGTCTAAGCAAAATTCGCCGGTGAGACCTTGATGAGTGAAAACTTGGAATGTGTCCACGAGGACTTTAGAGGTGCAGAATCGCATCATTAACTCTTTATATGCAGCGCATACATCCCCGGGGGTATCACATTCATCATCAGAGTCACAAGGCTCTGGGACACCTGGGAATTTGCAGATGCAGTCATCAAAGAGGGCCGCGCAAGGAGTGTCCTTGACATCAGTGGCGAGGAAACCCTGTACACACTCTCGGTCCCCAACGCATTGGGATGTGGTCAAACAGCGCTCCCCGGACAGAAGGGCTTCCGAATCGTTGAGCGGAGCGCCTACATTGAGACGGGGCACAGCCGCAGCGGAGACACAACCCTGAAAAACATCTTCGCTCAGACGTTCCGACAAGACGACGCATATTTCACCAGGTTGGCAGTCTGCATCAACTGTGCAAATGGGATTGGTGTCCTCTACGGGAAGACAACTGCAGGTGTTTCCGGAAAAATCGCATATATCGTCATCATCTGCGCAGATCCTGTCACTCGCGCAGTCATCATTGTCAGCGCAGTAGTCAAAAGTCAAGCCCTGCCTTTCCTGCGACGATAGAGAGGTTCGATCAGTGGTAGCTTGCAAGGCATGAATGGGGGGTTGAGAGGAACTGCGTTGGCGAATTTGGGAGTAGGTAAGGCCAGGAATACTAGGAGTCAGCAAGTGTGGATAGTTTATAGGCAGTTTGCCATTTCTGGACTTGCTTGAACAAACTGTGTACTCGAGTGGCAGTGGGGGTGTGGTGGAAGCGGGTGAGGGGTTGGGACGGCATGGATGAGATAAAGGCGAGACGAAGAGACAACAAGGTGAATGAGACAGATCATGTTTAGCTTGACGGAAGGAAGAGATGACGGGCCGTGGCAGTCGCGACGGCAGACTGATGTCGTTGGGAGTATTTCAAGTTGAAGAGTTAAGGCGGGTGATGGTTTGAGGTCATACAGTGTGAGGTATTTTGAGGTCATACAGTGTGAGGTATACAGTATGTTAATTTTGATTTAATCAATGAGGGTCGGTTGCATGTGAAATCAGAGGAGAAATATCAGTTTAAGGTACCGTATGCGAGCAGCGGAGGCTCCGCTGGATAATCTTGCATGAAATGACGTATTTGAGCCTACTGCACGTGCAGAGGAGCGCTCGCTCGGAGTGAGCCCCACTGGATCAAATGGCGCCGCGTAGCCGCACGGTGATAAGCGGCTTGCGGAACGTGGTACAATTCAGTATCATACATATCGCATTACACTGTACTGTACTGTACTGCGAACTGTATTGTACGGTAGATGCTGACGCAAAGAGTGATCATCAAAACGGTGCAAGCAGCCCTATGGCTACGCTCGCATCTTGCAAGGAAGGTACTGTACAGTACCTTCCTTAAAGAAACAGTACTGTACTGCACAGTGCAGTGTACACTAAGGCACCCCCCAAAAGTGTCTTTGTGTACTGCAGTGTACAAAATGGGCCACTCCTTAAAACACAAAAACGCTAAATAGTACATAAAATTTGTGTAGATTGTACACAAATGGGGACACAAAATGGGTGACATGGTTGGGACCTCGTCTCGTCGAGCAAATTTGATCCACCCCCAAACAACCAAATTTGGCGCACTTTATCAGTTTTGCGCAAAAACCAGTTCGAACGACCCGCTGATATCCTCAGCGAACAGAACGCCTCCGTCAAATAGCCATCCTCCTGGCTTCTGGCTCGGCCATGCCAGACACTCTCGTCCGGCTCTCTCTCCCTCTGAGCCACCTTCTTTCGAACCTTCGCCTCCACATCACCCAACAACGCGACAACGCGACAACAGACAACAGACAACTCAATCACCTTCAATATTCGCTCCGCATACGGGTTTTGGCGGCGCGTTTTCCCAGCCTCTTCCTCCTGTGCGTACTATCAGCAAACCCACATCACGAAAAGCAAGACTACTCGCGGTAGCGCCGAGCCTCCGACTAGAGGTTCTTACTTTACACAGAAGGAGGTGATATACCTGTTGGACTTGTTGCAGACACACCATCTTTGCAAGGATGAATGGGAGTTCGTTGCATCTGACCATACTCGCGTTCCCCGATGAACAAAGAACCGTCGATAGCCTCAAGCGCAAGTTTGCAGTGTTACACTAGCGCAAGATACCAACGGGTGATCCCAGAATCCGGCTTGATGCCAAAAGAGCTAAAAGCATCCGTTATCAGATGACAGAGAGGGCGGATCTAGGAGATTGCGCTAATTCTACTGAGATCGAGGATGATGTTATGCCTACTCCAGATGGTAGTGGCAGTCCCACTTGCTCGATAGGGAACAATGAAACCGACACTGATGATCTTGAACAGCAGAAAAGCCTCATCTCTAGCCCTAATGTACAAAAAAATACCTCGGCGAGAAGAGATACCCCAACTCTACGTCCTCTGGTCTCTCGTCGCATGGCTAAGCGCAATGAAGAGGATGATGGCATCAAAACACTTTGAAAACGATCCTTATTCAGGATCAACAACGTCGGAAGAAGAATCAAGGCGCAGGAGGAAGCATTCGTCGAGCGAAGAAGACGTCAAGAAGAAAAGGAGCATCGAAGGAAAGGGAATGAACGGCACCGGGAGTTTTATGCAGATGATGATAAATTTCACTGTGAAAGGTTTATAGGCTGACACATAAGTGAGAGATAACACTTCCCAGGGTAGCCGATGAGTTCTGTTTCCATCAGAAAATGGTTTGACTCAACACCTAGATGCGGCATGTACGTTGAAATTATCTGGTTCACACCGACTAGCTTAGCACGCAAGTTGAATAAATGAACAGAACATAATAACAGCACTTCCTCTCCACATTTTCTTCGTACGCGAAGAGGTCTTTCATTCTTGGGAACGTCCCTTTAATGCTCTCATACCCCACTCGGATGCCTGTCTCATTGAAGTTTCCTGTTTGATTTTCAGGACTTCGTCCGGTCCATCGGCGATTGTTTCATCCTGAGCTGACTTGATAAGGAAAGGATATTTTACCTTCGCGAGTGCGGAGTACAATACAAACTGTCCTCTACACAAGTCAGACTGCTGTTGTAGTTTCTCGTAGACACCAGACAATACCGCTATCATAGAGTCATGCATGCTTCCAGGTGCATTGATAGCACACGATATTATTGTACCATTCGGCGCAAAGATAAACACGTTTCCGACATAATGATCGTGCCTTCACCCGTCATAAAACAGATTATGAATGATTTGGTCACCCGATTGTTCCAGGTAAAGCTTTAAAACATTAGAAAAAGCGTACAAATGTTGCCAAGAATGATACTTAAACGCAAATTTCTCCTTGAATAGCAATTTTTCCGCCAGAGTTGGCATTTTGATTTTTACCTTGTCGTCTGAGGACAAAATGAGGAGCACAAGTCGACCCGCAAACCTTATGAACAAGGAGCATACAGAGTTGGTTACTCCAAACAACACAAAAAGATTCCAAGTAGGGCCTCTCGTTCTATGCCAGGTAAGCAACAACCCGAGGCACATTGTTGCATCAAGTGTACGCGATCGCCCTCTACGTCTAATCCTATCTTCTAGGATAAGAATATTTCCGTCCTCGGAGTTAGGAGAATATCGCTGGTAAAGAGGCTCGAACCGAGTCAGCAAGTATGCGAATGATCGATGATCAATGCCTGTCATTGTGATGAGAGATTGATCACATCTTGAAATGTAGAGAATCATAGAATAAGACCTTCTTGAGTCAACAAAAACTCTACGCGAGACACGCAGATCGCGGCGTCTTAGCCCCTCTACGCTTAATCTGCCATGAAAAGTTGGTGTCTTTTATGGGCAGCAAAGGCAGGTATCTCTGCAGAACGGGCTACAAAACTGCGCTTTTGGTTGAGTTTAGAGACGTTTTTAGGATCAAGAGGGGGAATGATTTCCCGCAGACTTCGAACCGGTGAATCGAAAGCTCAAACCGGGCGTCATCACGTTCGTGGCGAAGATCAGGAGACGGAACCCAGACGGGCGGGAAGTAGTAAAGGGATAAAATGGGAAGTTGCAAGGGTTCGGATTCATTAGCCCGAATCTTGGAGCTAGATGGGGTTCGGCCCGGTACCAGAACCAAAGCCACAACCCACCATAGGTTGACTTTTGAGCTGAAGAGTTTTAACAAAACTACGGAGGCAATCATTTGGACTACGCAGCACATCGACTGGGAGCTTAGAGAGCCCACAAGGAGCACCTGCTATGCGAGCATCGATTTGTGTGTGTACTGCCTACTGGCAAATGCCACTCGAAGAAGTTATGGAAAAGTTGTAGAGCATATGGAAACCGATAGGAATTTTAAAGTCCCTTCGTTCCTTGCATGGGGGGCATAACTCGGCACCGAACTTCCAGAGCAAAGTTGAGCATATTTTCCGCGCCATCAGAGACAACGTCAAGTTCTGGCTTGAGGGTGCACTTATACACGCCAAATCGGATAAAAAACTCACGGAGACGTTGCATAAATTCTTCACCGTTTGCTAAGAGCGCCGCCTCAAGATATCTACGAAGAAGAGAGAGTTATTCCACTGGGAAATCAGATGGTGCTGCCGACTCTTAGACCAGTAAGGCATGCCTTGCGATCCTAGGAGATTGAGTGGTCTCAATGATTACCAAGTCCCACATAATGCGACAGAACTGTGGAGTTAATCGACTGTCCCTAGTGGATGTCTAAATTTATACCCAACTTTGCATGCGAGCATCTAAACTCCGAGACGTGCTCGAGGAAGCTTACGCGAATGGAGGAAATGGACTGTTGAGTGTGAAACTTGGCTGGTGAGCATTCCAGATGAACGGTACAGTATGACTGCAGTACAGTAGTCACAGCGTGAAATACGGAGCGGTTACAGTTGGGCGCGCAGTACAGTAGCTGATTGTTTGAATATTTGAATTCTTGCCAAGTCAGCGGAATTATTCCGACAGGTTGGTTTCCTCTTTGCTACTTAAGCTGCGCAACAAACATGGTAAACTCAACCGCTTGAACCAACAGCGGAGTCACTCATCGGACACACGTCTCGTTCATCACCCAAGACCTATCTCAACCTTCACTTTGGACGGATCGTCCTACATGGACGAAAATGTCAGCGAGGAATGTAAATCTTGCAGAGCTGCTATGAGGACCTCCACACGTGGCGAAATACCACAAAATTCAATAATAGCTGAGGTATGCAGTAAGGTTGGTCCATAAGGATGGCTTTGAATCAATCTTCAAATACAAAGATGCATCAAAGGAGCGTTGGGCAGCAGTAGTGGCGCAGAAAGTAGCAAAAGTTCTGGAAAATACGAAAGAAGAGCAGAAAAATGAGACTTGGCATTTTGGGGATGAGATTTTAACAAGATGCAGGCGTTTATAAGTACCCCCGGGAAGGAGGGTTACGCAACTTACCAGAACTTCCGTAAGATGGACTATATTCAGGGAGCAGAACGCGAAAAGCACGTTTTTAACGACATCCAAAAACTCTTGTTTGTGTATAACCCTGTCGGGTTCGAGCATGTTCCGGATAGGCATGTAGTTAACAAAGTAATGCACTGGGCCCTGTACTCATAACAGTTTTTGTACAACATCGAACTCATTCCTGGAGATTACAACGTCATGGCCTACAGTATGACTAGATAACTTCGAGGATACCGAGAAGCCCCTAAGGCTATTCGGAAGGTGTCAGTGGAGCTTTCAAAGAGGGATTTAGTTCTAGTCACGAACGACAAAGACTACGAATGGCCCACGGAGAGCGACATCAGAAGAGAGAAACAGAATTATCTTTCAGGTAAGTCGGAACAAAAGGCTCTAAGGGAGGGTATCTGGATTATACCGGAAAGGATATGGATTCCTGACGGAGCCTCTAAACGCCAATTGCACAAAATATCCACAGAAAGTTGTGGTGAGGCGGGACACAGTGGAAAGGACTCTACCAAAAACCGAGTTTCAGAGCTTTAATGCTGGCGGAGTATAGGTGCAGATTGTAGCGAGTTTGTAAAGCAATTTCTGCATTGAATTATGGCAAAGGGAGGGCTTAAAGTCTCTCGCCCACTGTTGAGTACGTTGCATACTACAGCACAAATTTAGGTAGTACAATTCGACTTGCTGTACATGGGACCAGGGGTGGACGATCTTAAGTACATCCTAGTGATCCAGGATGACGTTCATCTTACAGATGGATTTGCCCGTCGAAGGTCGCGGACTACTCAGCAGCCTCAGACAAATTGTCCAGGTGGATTTGCGTGTTTTTTGCTATGAAGTGATGGGTATCTGATAGGGTACGCAATTAAAGAATCAGGCGATGGAAAAGTTAGCGAACGAACAAAGGTCACGCACCTTTTCTGGCTGGTTTTCGCGGTGGGCAAGCGGCACGGTGGAGAATTCCATGCTTCATAATAAGGCTGCTTGCACAAAATTTCTATCAGACTCATGCTAGGGCCGCAGAACTGACCGCTGGTTATTGGGGTGGTAATGTCCGCCATGAAAGAGGCCTCGCAGAAGCGTTTGGGAAGGGGGCGAGAGGATATTACGGAACAACATTGGAGGTAATGAAAGGGATTCAGCCAGGTCGCGCAGAGGTAATGGTTCACGAGAAGACAGAGGCCAATGAAGAAAGTTTAAACATAGAAGGGGTCAGGGTTAGGCAGTTGTTGAATGTAGGGAAGACTCAAAGCGCTCGGAAACATGCTAAAGGAGGTCGAGCAGTCGGTATCAGAGAAAAGGGCGAGGAATAATCGTGAAGACAACAAGAAGACGAACGTCCCAAGCCCAAGCTTCGATGTTGGAGATTTCGTCATGATTCGCTTATCACATGGAAGGGGGCAAAGGATAATGCTCAGATGGGTAGGACCTAGAAGGATCACGAGGGTAGTCGGATCACTCGTCTATTAAGTAGGGGATCTGGTAGGGTTTGAAGTGGGCAGGTACACCCAGTAAGGCTTTTGCCATACAAATACGGACTGGTGGGAAAGGATGCCTCTGAAAAGTTTATCCGACAGGCGGAGAAATTAGGAAAGTATGTAAAACTTGTAGAGAAGTTATTGTACATAGCTAGGAAGTACTGTGGATTATGGGTCCAGGTTATATAGTCAGGCGCGACTGAAACTGGTAGCGTCTTGATGAGCTACACGGAGAGACACCTGAGAGGCTGGAGGATTTATTGCGTAACTCAAGGAGGCGCAAAATGGCAAGAGCTGCTTTGCGGGATGTTGGCAAATTTGGAAGCATTGCATAAGGTCACAAGTTAATTTATGCATGGAGCCCTGCAAAAATGTAGCACCTCACTGATACGGTGGCCCAACTCTGGAACCAATATCAGAAACATTGTAAGTGATATGCATATTGATTAGCGGTATAATCCGTTTGGGTTATCTGCTTGGACAAGAATAAGTCGCACTTATCATTTGGGTGTCGATTGATTGCGGTACTGAGCTCAGTGCTGTGTTATCCAGGAGCTTCCCCTTTCGGAGATACCCGAAGTAGGCACCGGGAGGAGAAAGGGTTAGAGTGGGGTATTTAGGGAAGCTAGGGAAGAAGACCAGATTCAAGAGGGACACGGTTCTGCGAAAGGATACTGAGACCACAAAGTTCCACCCGACTACGCCAACTAATCCACAGAGAATATTCCAACTGAACTAAAAGAGCCCGCGGGTTGCAAAAACAGCTGAATAAACCATCTAAGCCAGTCAGGAGCGAGCATTTGTGAGCGCCTTAACATTTTCGCTCTTCAAAAATATCAAAACAAAGCCTACAGTTCCGCAGCGACGATGAAACGCCTGCATCAAATTTGCAAGGTCATTTTCAAGTAATGACGAAAGTTGATGGGAACAAATGGTCTGGGGCGACAAGAGGCGATTCAATTGCGACTGACATAACGGGATTAAATGATAGTAGAATGACCTAAGAAGGGAAAAACTGTTATTATCAAGGTGAAAACGGAGTAATGGTTAGGGAAACATTTTGCTCTCACGGAAAGACTAGTTTAGTGTAATATTCTGTCATAGTAAATGGAGAAGAGTAAGTGAGGATGCTGGAAGAGGATTTACTTGGTTGGGCAGATGAGAAGCTGATATTAAGTTGGATTTTTATGCAAGATAATGCCCCTATCATTAAAAGATTCCTGAAAAATAGTTTCAGGAGGCGAGGTCTACACATTGGTCAATCCAATGTAATATTTTTCAGCCTACATATTGATCAGTGTGACAATTTATCCGTCAATTTTTCAATGAATGCTTACTTGGAAATTGTTGAGTCGATTACACCAAGTCGCGTGTTTACGAAGCAGCAGGAGGCTAAGTATATGAATGAAGATATGCAACGTTTCAGAGCGACATAAGGTCAAATTAACTCAGAGAAACAAGTTTTGCTGTCCAAAGATGCTTATATTTCAAGCATAGTGTAATATAAAACAAGGAACTTAAGGGCTAGCCACCTCAGGAATGCAAAAAGAACACTAAATCAAGTATTCAAGCTCTACCTAGCTATGAAATACGAGTAACCAACCAAAAACAACGGAAAACAATGGGCAGTGTGTATTTGGCGTTTGTAGATGAAAGGTACGAAAAATTCTGATACAAGCAGACATACTATGCACCATGAAAATTTTACCAACACTTTTCAATATTATATATAGTTGATTGGAACTTTTCCGGGCAAATTTGCGTTTCGTTTTCTTCCATTAGGACTTTGGTAATTACAGAAGCAGAATTTGCGCAACATGCATCTTTGATGAACTATTGCTTCCATGTCATGATTGGATCTGATATTGAGCTCTCATGTGTGCTTTCAATATATCCCAATGGGCTATATGTAACGATAAAAGAACTTCAAGGTGTTCATATCCTTCAAATTGAACCAACCGTTGCTGAAATTGGCGAATCATATCATACAGGGGAAGTAGGTGTGACGCAGTGGGTTCTTGGTCAGAAAAAAATGCGTCCGCTCTAAAATAGCTCAACTTGGACAGTTCTTAATGATCAACAAAATATGTGAGAGAAGAAGCTTACCAAGATATCTACTTCAAAGAGCAGAGAGTACAACCATTAATAATTAGATTTTAATCTTTGTTCTATTAGCTCGAATGTCACTCCATCTCCCGAAAAGTCAGTTGGGCCTTTATATCGTCAAAATTTTTTTCCTCTCCAAAAGTCACAGTATATGACTAATATTATGCAGAAATCTTTTCTGCTGCGTAGTATTCGATTAATGGGCAATGAACACTGCACACCACTAATTCACAATCAGTTTCTGCGATATTGGTGTTTTATCACTCGTAATATGTCGCTCCTCTGAAATCTTCTTTTATTGGAATTCGATTGCAATTCTTTGGAAATAAATTTGACATTAGCGAGACGTACGTTTCTCACAGCTGTAAACTAAACTGCTTCCAAAGGCTTCAATTTTATGCTGCTTAGCCTGAGTCCGTACTGTTTCCACCTATTGGACGTGATTTGAAAATTTACAAGCTCTCTTCAAAGGAAAATCTTTACTTTCAGACATGATTACCTTATGTTTTTCCAAAGTGCAGCTGTTGTGCGCCTTTGATGACTAATTCTGTTAATTACGGTCGTATAGGGTGAATATCCGAACTATGCCTCGAACAGGATTGAGTTGAAACATTTCCGGTATCGAAACGAGCCGCTCGAAATAAAACATAAACTTTTTTGAGGAACATTTTCCAGCCGCTAACACATGATTTTTGGCGATAAAATACACAACACAAAACTGGATTGTGTGATAACATGTTTATTAAACTCTTCGGAAGCCGAAATTGCGCTCCTGTGACTCTTTTTTTTTCAATAAAAAGAGAAATTATATATTCAGACATTCACATAGATGAGGGAGTATGAGGGGATATGTTGCTGAGTGATTCATGTACATTTTTGCGTGACCAAACTTTTTTCTCTGCTTTCTGTCTTCATAAGCCAGAGTTGAGGTTAAAATAGACTATTCAGAGCATTATGGGGTTACTTGTGGTAAAGATGGACTTATAGGCTATGAAAAATTGAAAAACAGAGCAGGAAAAAGAGTAACATCGACATGGATCTGAGTGAGGCTTTCTGTTGCCCTTTTTACTTTCTTGCACATTTTTTTCTGAGCTAAGGAGCAAAGAAACTACCAACTATTATCACAGATCCAATATCAGGAGTTTATTTGATACTACATCTCGCTGTGAATTTTTCAGAGACTGGAACAATTAGTGATTCCACGTGTCCAGAGAGAGAATGCGCAAAGGTTGGCTAGACGAACAGACATGAGGAGAAGTCTCCAGGACAGAACTATGCGCTGCGAAATCTCCCCCTTCTACGAGTTTAAAACTGAGCTCCGGCGAGCTCTTATACCCACACATTGCACAGTCGCGGATAACTTGATGCATTCTTTTTTACCGCTTCCTTCTTTAATTACCCTCCGTATTCCCTTATAATACATTGTATTTCTCTCTTTATATGTTTAGCGATGCCACAGGCCGGATCTTAAAAAATTACTGCCGTGTGCAGAATGATAAGTTCACCGTTTTGCATATAAGCGTAGTGTAAATTATACGAAACCCCGTTGCACTGGAATAATGTCAACTTATCCGAACCACACTGCGCCATGCCTTCAGGAATGCATCCAACGCCCTAACTGATAGTCAATGTACCCGTATAAGACCTCAAATTCCTATCAGAATTTATACAGGAGTCTGAAATTACTACTAAAAACGCAAACAGGAGTTTGAACTCCTCTCTTCGTATGAAAATATCCTTTAACATGAGACTTTCGCGCCTGTTACCTCTTTGGGAAACATATCCATTGCTTCACGTCCATGAACTCAACTCAGACTTAATAGATACGTGCGGCGACGGATTCAGTATGATTTTTCATCATTCTTATGTCTATTGGCATGTGAAACTTAGTATTTCATACGGAGTACAACTAATTCTGCTGTAATTCCTCTAAAGGGGGAGGTAATAAGGTTCCTTAAATGATTAGATATGCAGGAAGGCTATTTTAGGAAGGCTAAATAAAGGGGAAAGGTCTCAGTGTTACAGAGACTGGGAATGAGGCAAATTCAGGCGGGACAACTTCACTGGGATGGCTTCCTCTGCAGTGTATCCCGGGCATTTCTGACAGTCTTATCATAATTACAGCGTAAGCGTCAATTGAATTAGCTGAGAAAAGGGTAGTACTACAGGCAAAGTACCGTAAAGTAAAGTAACGTATGGTATAGTAATCAGTGGGCACAGTAAGGCATATAATTACAGTAACAATGTAATTCGTAATTGGCGGCTCTGACCTCATCCCCAACGATGTAAAATATCTAACGGTTGCCCAAGCAATGAAGAGAGAGTGTCTTTTGCTGCCTCTCCATAGCTAGTTTTGGGTATTTATCACGTTCTCTGAGCATGCTATTTATTAGTTTTCTTCTAGTTTAGTTTCATCGTGGCCTTGTTCATGAAGTTTGAATAAAATCACAGTTGTGCACAGGTAGTGCACCTCGACGGAGGTCTTGACCAATCACAAGGCCGAAATGGCTTTTGCCAAAAATAAGTTTACTCTATTTTCCATATTTGAACTCGAGAGTTATTCATGGACCTCTGATTTATGATCGATTATACAGTAGAGTAGCGAAATTATCATTTTTCGGACTTTTGCAGGTACTGCGAAAATTGAATACAGCCACTACATACTGTACTTGTTGGAATTGAATGATTAGCTCATATCAATATTTAGAAAAAGTTTCTATTAACCGAAAGTAGTTACATATAATTACAGTGGAATGGTCTTGACATGGATCTAGGAAAATTACTTTGAATTGATATTTTTAAGTTAATTTTACTCCACTGGATGATGTCAGGCAGTCCAAGTTCTGCAAATGACCTTTGCCCTTAGGCAGGGCATTCTGTAGTACAAAAGGCGTGATGCTGCTGTGACTCGCAAGACATCACGAAGATAAAGCAAAAAAACCCTAAAATAGTACTGAGATTCAGCAATATACTGCTCGAACTCCTAAGGGCACAACGTAAATGTTTTCACCCATTCCTAGTGCTCGGTATATTACTATGACATAAAGCAACAAAAAATACGCCGAAACAGGGGGTTGAGCGGAATTTTTAGGCTTCTTTGTGACTACCTAACTCTGGAAGGACTTAGAAGTCGACTCTAAAACACACTCGCTCTTCTGGGAAATCATTGTTTGCTTTATCAGCCTAAACAGGATAAATAAAAAACACACATTAAATATCAAGCGCGAAGAGATTTTGGAAGTACATTTAACTGTCGATGGTAGTGGTAACTTCTGCCTTTTTGATGATTCGAAAATTGATTACAGCCTTACTATTCGTTTCAAGCACACGGACTATTTTACCCGAAAACTTGGTGAGTATATCAAGTGATATATATCCAACTACTATGATTCCGCCGCATATTATGATATCAGTACCGACAAGAAGCTGCAGTGCAAGAAGTTGCAGTAATTCCATATTGTTTTCGAGAGCAGAAAAAATATGAACATATTTCAGGACGCTGTGAAAATTTTGCAGATTCTTTATCTAAAATTAGGAAAGAGTAGAATAGTTGTACTAATCAGAATCGAGTTCGGAGACATCTTCGCAGATGTCTCCGAATTCGAGCAAGCCTTATGATTAAACTATATTGTCTCAAGCAAGTACTGGACTATGCCTGAGGCTTTGGAATAATTGAAAGAGGCAATAACAAGACTTACTCCTCAAGGTTCCCGCAGCATAGATCAGAGGTAGATAAAGAGTAATTACTCTACAAAGATATATCGGTGTACCTTGGTCGAAGGAATCTATCTCAAGTGCATTATCCGCAAAGACGCCATTGAATTCACAACAACTTTATACTTCTCTCCATTCCAGCTGGCTCATCAACCAAGGAGAATTGAATGGTATCAAGTTACAAAAAAATCTGATATATCATGTGGAACTTTATTTGGGACTGGAGGCCCACGGAAAATGGAAATCAATATGCAAGGATGAAGTACCAGATAACGCCAAAGTTCTAAGCGGACGTTTTTACTCGCTGCCAAAGAATCTAAAACTGATCTCGAAGTATATAAAGCTATATTTTTAGCCAAGTTCACCGCGACAAAATGAATTAATTTGTTACTCATGAAATTAGAATTTCTCTTCAACATTGAATTCGCATATTAGTTGGAACTGCATTTATTTTTTCAATATTTTTTCAACGGACGTTAACCAAGCATATCTCCAAAGCGCAGAGAAATTAACTCGAGGAATTTATGTGAAAACGAAAAAAAGTTTGAGCTTAGCCCCAAATTAGTGCATAAAATTCGTAAACACATCTATTTAATCCCTGATAGAAGTGCTTACCGGGGTAGAACCATCAACAAGCATCTTCGATTAAGTTCAGGGCTGGAATCCAAAACTAAAGAAGAATCAATTCCCTTCAAAATGCCTGATAAGAAACCTTCTCCCCTTTCTGAAACTTATTTCGATGATTTTTTAGACAGAAATGAAACTGGTGAAAAGAAATCAAGGAAAACGGCAATTGCTTTAAGTTTAAACATTCTTATATTATCATGTTTACGGATAGTTTATCTCTTTTTAATGTTAACAGTAGGTCAATTATAACTTTTGAAAGACATCCAATGATTGATATTGCTACAATGAAGCACCCCTCAAAGTTGAAAGAACTTAATAAGATCAATTTTATTTGGTCAGAGTTCAAACTCGCTGAAGATTGGAGTGAAGAGAAAAATAACGTCCTCAAGGCACTGGTAGGAACCAATTTAAATATGATTGTACCAAGTGCTACTGAACTTTAATTTTCGACAGGAGATGAAGTACAGATGTATTCAGAGAAACAAGCTTCGAAGTTGGTGGGAACTCTAACCATAGAGGATAATCAAGGAAACATGCCCACTTTGGACAAAATTGATCGCTTTATTAGAGCTCGAATAGATAATCTGGAGCACGAAGTCGAGAAAAAAATCCAATATCAACTAAGCGCATTCCTGTAGGCATCAAAGATCATAATTTAAATCTTGAAGCGCAATTTGCCTTCATCCAAAAGGATAAGGTATCTTCTCAAGAGCCTCTATTATTCTTAGAATCGGACTATATCGAGACAGTAACATCAATATGGATCTCAACGATATGTTATCCAAATAATGAGAATCAGAGCGCTGTAAGATTCGGGTCGGAGGTTTTTAAGGGACAGGAACTTCAAAGTTGTTTTGAACGGTGCTAATATTCTGGAGTTTCTTTCTTTTATCGTCCCACGCATATCTTGAGCTCAGTTCAGATACAGCGATTTTCCAATAGCTACAAGACTAAATGCAGAAAGGTCTGGAAAGTGGTAATGAAGTCTTTGGCTACTTCAAACCTTACGAATCTAAGAGGAAGATCCATATTCTCTCTAAAAATTGTGCAAGAGGACCAAAACCCAAAGACGAGATAGATTGATCCAAAAATTCATGATTAACGAACTTTACACGCTCTGATATTATCCCAATTGAGTAGCCTTCCATCGCTGCCATCAATCGATGTGGAGTATTTTATCATGATGTTTATCAAGCTGGCGTCCGAAGAACGGAACGAATGTAATAATGGGCATTCATTCGACCCAACAGGAAGAAATGGATATAAGTGGAATCTCTGACTAAAAGATTTCAGAGCTGCTATGGACACTTAATGGAAATTCGGTTGAGGATAATATTGAGAAATATCAATAAGCTATCATACCGAGAAGGACTTATTCACAGCGCTAGACTACAAAGATACAGCATTTTATCTCAATTTTATTAATTGTAAGTTATAAGGAGCCGATAGGATCTAAGTGGAAGATAATTTACTCACTGGAAACAGGAAATTCGAGAGAAAAAAGAAAAGAGCCTCGGAAATTTCGACGCGAAGCCTCAAGTGTACTAATCTTTTTTTCTTCGTAATAGTAATAAAAAACCCAACATTACGCATTTGAGATTAATTATGAGATAAACGAGAGATGAATGCAAAATGTCCTCAGGGATTGCAGTTTTGAATAATTTCATAGGCATCGAGCGATATTGGCCTGGCCGAATAATACGCACCCGGAGTTGTGTTGCCTTTTCAATTGAGCTTCTATTTTTCTTAAGAATCGCGTTCTGGCGGGAAATTTATCTAGTTTAATAAGTCAAACAGTGAATCAAACCACTTAAAAGTGATTTCTTTGAGTAAGATCCATTCCTACCAAGAGCAAACACATTAAAATACTGACTGTTGGCTTTCGTCCCCCATTTCTGGGACGTTAATCTTTGATTAAAATTCAAGGTTGTTGGATAAAAGTTCTACAATTCGAATCTCGATTTATTTCTACCAGAGAACAGAAATTTACAGCAATAAATTGACTGATTACGACAACATTTTGCGTCAGTAGGCTCGTAAGCACCCATTTGAGTATAAAATAGAACATGGTTAAATATTATTATGAATGGATAGTGCAGAAGCAAGTGGGCAGCAGCTGTTCCTGCAAGCCAATAAAATAGAGAAAAATCAGAAAGTAATTATAGAAAGAGAACCTATTTCAAATTTTTCTAGTGTAAAAAAAAGGACCATTTTATTTCAATTATATCCATAGTTTAGGTCGAGATATGCGCGCATAATTTTTGATGAAGCAGAATCCCTTAGTTCTTGCCTAACGTTTTCGAACTTCAAAGATTATCTCTTCACAGAAATGACAAAAATGAAGTATTAACCATATCAACCGCAATTCTGATAAAATGAGTCCATATATTAAACATTTCTGGATTTATTCTCATATTGATTACGAAAGGGAGTTTAACAACTCTAAACATCAGTGATGTTTGCAGTTCCAAGTTTTTTTCATTACATTTTCTTCTTCTTGAGATACAGGATCAAACCTTTTTCGTTTTGGGCTTCAGCCAATTATGTATATAGTTTGGAATGACCAGAAAAATGCTCGAAAATTACCAATATGTCTACAAATTTGATAAAGAGGAGTGTGGAAAATAAGCACAGAGACTTTTTCTTTACTTCAAACTTCCTCTCGATAGTACTAAGCTCTAACGTGAATCTTTTCTGCATCGATTTTGAAGTTTAACTGAAAATATTTGTCATGGAAGCTCTCTACAACTTTCGGAGTTGAAATCCGGAAATATACTTTCCTGCTTCCTCCATTGACATTCATCCACATTTATTTGTAGATATAGGCTCTTTCTTTGTATACATAGCAGTCTGTGACTACAAATATACTTTATTTGTTTATCCATAACACAAAAGTAATAGATTAATTGGTTTCCTCATTTGCACTTATCATCGATCACATGATTTACACGTTAGTTGAGTTCCTATGATTCCAAAAGTTGTAGCGGTACTTGATTGCCTGCAATTACTAACTACAGCAATGAATCTTATTCTGTACTTTATAATTTTTCTGCATTGAAATTGTTGAAACGAATGAAATACCACATTTAAACCAGTTAATCTTAAAAAATAACCGATAGTCGAAATAGGAGTGCATTATTTTAGTGGTATAATGCTTTACTTTATCTTTTGGTATGAAGAGCTATATCCACAACATGTTTTTTTCAGGGATTGGATTAAGCAACATATTGAAAGAGACTTGTCTTTAACATTCTTTCTTACTTTGCTAAATTAATATGCGTCTATGAGAGAAGTATTACTTGTAGTGTTCAGTGATTAATCTCAAAGAATTTACCAATGGGCATATTTTAAAGTCAAATTTTCCTATCACTGCTTTAAAGTTGACTAATTATCATTTAAGCATAAAATAACTTCAAATATTCTCTATGATATGATATGATATACGATATGATCTAAAGTTGAGGGCTGAAATAGACTTCGGTTCACATTAATACAAAATATCACGGTAGCTTATAAATGAAAACCTTTTAAAATTGTAATAAGTTGAAAAAATTCTGAGAAATCGTTCAATTTAGAAAGATGAAAACGCGTGAAATGTCTTATTCTTTAGGTCTCGCATAAAATTTGGGGTAGCGCAGCGGAAGCTTCGCCATTAAACCATGGTTGTAAGTCTGGAGAGACAGCTTAAAATGCCAGATCTGCACAGGAGTTTCCGATAACTTTGAATACTAATTTTCCCATCCCTAGATCAAGGGGTTTAAAGTGCTCCTTATTGGAAAAAAGTCTCCATAGTGGAAATGACCCTACATTCAATTCATGCAGCTTAAACTGATTACAATTTACATCTGTCAATGGTTTCGTCGGTGGCAAAGAAACAACTTCTTCGAATGGGCCTCGGACTGCAAAATTAGGAGACATTTACTCTGCTGTAACATTTTGTGTGTAAATCCTTCTTCATGCTGACAAATTAGAGGGGGAAAATTTATAGGGCCGTTTTGGTCCAAAGCGCTCCGAATGACTTGCCACGGCGATTACCGAAAAGGTCAATGTGAAGTGCGATAACAATCTACGTAATCGCCTTCGTCCTTCAGGCTTACACACAGAGACGAGGAAACTCTACATCTGACATAAAATAGGACTGGAACAGAACGCAGGGATCTTCAGGATGTTTTAAAGAGCAACTGATTTGATACTAAACTTAAAATTTAAATATATCGGTATAATGAAGTTTCTGTGACTTCGCGAAAAGAAATTTCTTCGTAAAACCTGCTTTGAACGATCTTCTTTACGTGTAAGGGTAAAGATATACTTAAGAACAAAAGGTAGCACCTAATAAGTTTTTGTTCGAAATCAGTCACTATTTTGCCTTGTATAACGATTGACTCATAACAGAACAATGGTACCATAAACATCAGAAGCGTATATCAGTTTTTCAAAAGTATATTTACTACCCTAAAACGTAAAAGCACGCAGTAAATGGTATGATATCTTTTCACCATTACCTATAGGTACACTAGACTGGCCGATGACAGAAAAATCCACAAAAGTCCGACATGGAATTAATTTATCGCAGCTACAGTCATCCGAACATACAATTTTGTGGTAGCTAGAACTTGCTAGTCCATTTTGAAGAAAATTGATTCCTAGATGGGCACCAAATAGGTGATTCAGGAACTGGGTATTGCGATTCATTTCTCCGAATAAAGAACTTCTCAATAGCTGATTCCTGCTCATCTATATATTCCAACCACTTCGAGAATAATGTATCATCCTTTCAATTTGGTTTTAACACAGCCAATCGGCCACCACCTATTATTTCATCGGGAATGATATGACTGAGTCAATTTAAGATGAAGAAATTATCGACCTTGAGAAGTATCGGTATGTGCAGCTTTTGAAATAACGTGCTGCATAGTACGCTCAACGAGAAGAGGAAATGACTACAGTAGCTTCTAAGTGGACAAATTCACTAATAAATCGAACAGTACATATTTAATTGCTCTAAAATAAAGACCAAACCACAGCAAAAGAACATTTGATGAGTTGCTAAGTTTCGGAGGCTTTTTATTCCTTTTTCGTATGGATTGAAAACTTTGCCAACAACACGTACCAAGCAGTCGCCTGTAATAGTTCTACACGAAATTCTAAATGGCTTCAATGGATGAACTATGACCTACAGAATGGCTTCAGCACAACAAAATTCAAATGATGAAAAAAAGGCCGTAATTCCGGCGGGAAGTAACTTTGTCTCAATTCGATATACAAGTAAATAGACAATAATTATCAATTCATGTTCCTAGCCGTGAATGATACGCTTACCTTTTCTAGGCCAAAAATTCCTTCAAAAGTTTATTGACTAATATATTACAGCAGAATTGCGCACATTTTTCTTCAACGCAGTAAAATCCACATCTACAGTACTACAGGTACCATAGGCTTTAAAACAAATATGTGCGGGATTCACTCACTTCAGGTGAGTCTTTCCAGTGCAAATGCTCACTTATTGAGGCTGTTAGCGCGATTCTTGTGCGTTTATAGAGAGGAACTTATTCGTAAGGGCTATGTAAATTTATGGAATTGTACGAGGGATATTGATAGAAAAGCGTGCTGCGGTCCCTTTCACATCCAATACAGCCTGCCTCCTATCTGGCTAGAGACAGCGCTGTAACGGGTATTTTTCGTGGTAAAGAACTTTAGTAATCACCAGCCAATCCTCTACTGCCTGACGTAGTTCTGGAAGAAGATTTACGAGTCTTTTAAATATTTAAAACCCCAGTCTTCCCCCTTCATGTGAAAATTCCTGAGTAAGGTATAACGAAAGCCCAAAAATGACTAGTATGTTCTGCCGCCCCGTCTGCGGATGGCAGTAGTGATATACAGAGGATTAATTATTGTCAAGGCAACGCAATCCTAGAATATACTTCCAAGCTTCTCTAAGTAGCTTTCTGGTACTCTTTTAAATTCACTCATGCGAATCCTTTATTTATTTATCGGCAATATCAAATTTATTTTCTTTACAGTTATTTCTATGGCTCTTTGCGGGTCTCATAAACGAATCAGTTCTGTTTTTGGATCTTTTTAAGAATTAAATACCATATTTGGCCTCATTAGTCGCCGTTGACGTCTTATAAAGATATAATTCTTAGATGTAAATTCAATACACTTCTGAACTCACATTGATAAAACTCAAATTGAAAAAAACACCTTCACTACGAGGAACTCGTTTCCCATTCTGAACAGTAGAAAAAGAATGAACACTGCTCATAATTGAACCATGCAAAGACTGGTGAAACGACCATAGAAAGGGCAGAAAAATTGCTGATAGACATTTTATTTAAAACGCTCTACATAAAAGAACTTCGAATTAGCAGGACGAAGTTTAGCTAACCCCGTAGTGGGTCATTAAGATTTTAGATAAAAAAGCCTTACAAATGAATCGGAGATTAATTTTTCTGAAGATTCAATACAGAATAGCCATCTCTCCCGTTTCATTTCAAGTACATGTACTCTAGTTGTACTCTCAGGGGCTAAAAACCACAAGGTTTATGAATGACTGCTTTTTAACTCGGCGATTTTTTGACCTATTGATCTTGTAATGAATCTATTGCTACCTCAAGTGCTAACTGGGATATTTTCTGGGAACCAATTCGTATATGCGCAAGGTTGTTACCAGATTTTCTGATTGTTCCTGGGTTACTAGGGCAACCAAAAGCAGAAATATTATACTAGCAATAAGCGCTTGTAAAAGTTTTTTAGGTACTCTGTATCGGTCGCAAGACAATTTTTCGATCACATTATTGGCTATGCAAACTACAGTTGTCTACGGAAAAATAAAAATAGTATCGCAAAGTACCTTTTCAAAAATATTACTATAACTTTTTCGCAAATAAAGCGCCATCTGGCCGAAAGGAACCATCAGAAAGTATGTAGTAGAGTACTTAGTCAAATATATCCTTCAAATCGATATCTGATCTTTCTTTGAGTTAAGAAGAATCAAAATGTATATAAATATTAAAGCATTTTCGCAATACGTTTTCGACAAATCCAGAATTGAAAGTATACGAAAGAAAAGAGATTATTGAAATGCAAATAAACATGATAGTATTATACTTAAAAAATACATTGGGAGAATCAATGAATATCTCAGAAAGGAAACGTAGAACTTGAAAACCAACCAAAACCGTTCAGAAGGCCAAATTTTCAAATATTCAGAATGTTTTTAACTTCAGTATGCAAAATTTAACTTTAAAATGCTTCTTAGTGGTTTTTTAAATCAAAATAATAGACACCTAAACCAAAGATTGATTTTATCACTGAACTTCATATGTTTTTTCGAATAAGGCAGAAAAAATTTGAGCGAAGACCAAATACATGAAGCGACCAAAATTAAAATGAATACAGAGGAGCATACTTGGACATATAATTTTATGGTTGATAAAAGGGTAGTTTTTTATCAAAAATATCATAACTCATGAATAAATTAAATGTCGTCACAAGATTGCCTTTCGAGGGCCTGAATGGCCTTGAACTATACGGCCATATGTGACTTAGGCTGCCTTATGTACCGTTATTGTATATTTAACCGCTTAAGTATCTGGTTCTAGCCGATCTCATGAACAGGATTGCTTATACAATGAAAGCGGCTGTTGTCCCCTACAAGCAAGCGTTGCCAACGGATATGTTAATTTGTTAAAGATGGACAACCTCGAAAGAAATTGTCACAGTTATTCTCAGACCGTCACCACATACCTCTCATTACGTTTTAAAAGCATTAAATCCGACGAAACAAATTTTCTACGATAATTGGATTACTTTAAATCTTGAGATTTTGTGCCTCGTCAGCTCTCGATAAATTTCTGTCCGGTGCCATCTTCTTACGAACGAAAGCCCTGAATATTTCACTAGCTCCTTGATATATTTTATACATCAGAACAGCCCACTTCTTAGTGTGCTCAGCCACTAGCTCCCCCCCATCCTGAGACTCTCGATCTTGCATGCACTTTTTGATTCAAGCGAATTAAACTTAATACTCTCTTGATATGGGAGTTCAGTCGAAGAACTAGACGAGATATAAATCACCGGGCGGGGAGGGCTGGGAGTTGGAAAATTTACCCATCTCAACTCCAACTAAAACGACCTCTGTTCTGCTGTGGCAACCCCTGCTCCTCTGATGTCGTTCTTTTTTCTGCTCCAATTTCTTGGCGTCCGAAACCTTTGTCCGGCCATTTAGGAAGAAAGACTATTCCTCTCAACAAGTTTGTGGAGGAACTTTTGCTTCCCTTATTATGCTATTCTTAACTTTCTGGCCAGTGTACCGTAATCAGAAATATCTTTAAGTCCTAAATTGAGCCAGGCTAGTGCAAAGAACAAACTGGAGCCAAATCATTGGGAATCATGGATACTTCCGCTGATAGAAGGAAGGAGGAGATGGAGCAAGGAAGAGAGCGAAGGAGATAAGGAGAGAAGGGGAGTGAAAGACAGAGTAGGAGAGGGAACGAGTGAGCGAGCGGAAGAGACTTGAGAGGAAAAAAGGTGGTAATGGACTTTATATCGGCAGAACATGGAGGGAGACAGGGTCTTATATAGACCCCGAGGCGAGTCAACTGGTGTTTCCGGACGATCGAAGGAAGTTTTCAGAAGCCATATAGGCGACCGTGGGAGGCTGAACCTAAAACTGCTTGAGCTGCTCTAAAAAAGACCAGCTCAAGCTTACAGAACTGTACAGTGCAAAAAAGTAAATTTCAAGTTCTAGCTTGTACGGTAAGCTGTCAGCAGAAGAGAAAGAAATTAATTGCACTAACAAGCCCCCTCAAACTAGAACTGACCGCAATAACGCCCCCTCAATCGGAAAAATTATATAAATTAATTGGGAAAGCTAGGACGAACGATACCCAAATCACGTCGAAACTTCATCAACTTAACTCGAAGCAAAGGTTTTGTCAGAATATCAGAAACTTGATCTTCTGTTTGGCAATGAGATATAAGGATCTGCTTTCCGGCTAATGACTCACGAATGAAGTGGTGCCGAATATCAATATGCTTATTTCGCTCTTTGATAGACTGGTTCTTGGCAGAGTTAATCTATCCTGAGTTATCGGCGATGATTGAAATCGTTGTGGGATGTTTTGCTCATCCTATCCCACAGAGGAGATCAGAGAGCCAAATTGTTTCTTTAGAAGCAGCGCAGGGCGAAATATATTCTGCTTCACAGGACGACAGGGCGACACACCCTTGCTTCTTGGAGCGCCATAAGGTAGACCCTTCAGACATCATGAAGGCAAAAATTTCGGTTGATTTGCGAGTTGAGCGACAGTATGCTCAATCTGAATCGCTGTTACTGATAATAGTAGCGGTGGAAGCGGGTCCGTAACAAATACCAAGATTAATAGCCCCCTTGAGTTAGCGAGACACTCGCTTCACTTCTTTCCAGTGACTCGACGGAGGCCTTCCGCGGTGCTGCAAAAGTTTTCCAACTGCAAAAACAATGTATGGACAAGCGTATGTCTTTAAATACATGAGGTTTCCTATTGAGGAGCGATATAGTGTCGACGATAGAGGTTATCTGTTATTTTCCTCGGTTTTTCCCAATCTGAAAGTGCCATAGGAGTGTTTACGGGTTTGAATTCACTCATTTTGAACCTTTTGTGTATCTTATCCATATAAGGTGCCTTAGTAAGGTGTAAAGTCCTTTTTGCACGGTGACGGACAACTTGGATTCCCAGTAATTCTTTAACCGGACCAATACCTTTCATCTTACAGCGGCTCTTTAACTAAATTTTGATTCTTTCCAATACAGCTCTACTGAATCCTGAAATCAAGATATCATCGAAGTATAGCACAATTATTGAAGCTGAGTTTCTATGCGTAGACACGTAAAGGCATGGTTCATGTGGATTGCTTTCGAATCGATGAATTGAGGTTAAAAACTAGTATATTTTGGTATAAAATTGATGTGGCGCCTGCTTCAGCCCGTACAAGGGATTTTCAAGTCTGCAAACGTGATCAGGATTATTTGCATCACTAAAGTAGGATGTAACTTCCATATACATCTCCTCTCCAAATCTCTGTTAAGGAATGCGGTCAACATGTCCATTCGATCACATTAGAGGTCGAGGAGATTTCCCAAACAAAGAAGAATGCGGACAACAGACAGGGAAGCCGCAGAAACATAAGTGTAGTTGCACTCCAATCCAGGGACCTGCGTAAATCACTTGGCGATGATGCGGAATTTCAGGCAAACTTTCGGTTTCACGCTAAAAACATAGCGACAAGGGATTAAGTTAATTCATGGATTCATTTGGATGAGTTTGAAAGCTCCATTTTCTTGAATGGAGTCTTTTTCTTTCTTAATTCAAGGCATCCAGAAATCGATGATCTCGGGAGAACTGGCGTCTTCTTGCGAAGCAAGGATCCCGACGGAGATCGATGCAGTATAAGCAATGAGAAATGAATCTTCTGTAGGGCTAGGAAACCACCATCCATTTGTCTTCCTGGATACTCTAGATGACCGACGTGGGATGAATGCACAGTTGAGAGATCTCGCTTGAATTTCGAACGTTCTTTGCCTAGAATTGATGCAGCCTCCGAGGCTTTGAGGGCATCAAGATTAAGTTGAGCATGACGCTGTTCCTCTGATGGCATCGACTCTGGACGAATTCGAACGAAATTTTGTCGTTATCAATGTAGGCAGCATCACGTGTAGAGATGAGACTGTCAAAACGATCAGACAGTCCATTTAGAAAGGCTACTTTCAGCTCACTATCCTCGACCTTGACCGACATTTCCTTCAGAGTGGCTGCAAGCTGACGAATTCTGGCCGAAAACGGAAGTAACTTCTCGTTTTCTTTCATCTTTGCGGTGTACAGGTGACGAACTGCTGCTTACTTGTTTAAAGAGTGTTTTTTTGAAGTATTTAACAAATGAGAGATCACATGACTTTGGCGGTGCTGGCATGTTGTACCTGATCGAGATGTGTATCAGAGAGAGTCAGTCCGATAAATGCACGCACCTTACAAGCTGCCTCCTTCCATGATGAGTATGCTGCTAAAGAAGTATCTGGAGGGTCTTCTGTGAGATGGTCGTCAACTTCTCTTAATGAGGGTAATAGCTGCATTCGGGACTTTCAGATGTGGAAGTTGTCATCGCGGAGCTTTTCCAGACTTTCGATAAGAACCCCAGAGGAATCCATGATTTAATGCAGTAAAGTTATTGGAAACTGTGCTTGAGCAAAGAAGATACGCAGTGATCCCAGATACAGTCTTCTTATTTCTACGCTTGATTTGTTTGTCGCGGTCGTGCCTTGTCTGGAACAGGCGATTGCAACACACACAGGGAGTAATGGATGTTCTGATCTCGGCGCGGTTCCGACACTTCTTACCTCCCCTGTACTGCTCGAGCTGCTTTGGTCCGGACACCTTCAGCTGGCAAAGATCAAAAGAAAAGAAAGAATCATTCGGCGTGGAGGTCGGGACAGGTAATGGAGATCGAGAAATAGGAGCGAGGGGAAGAGAAGCCGGAGATGGAGGTTCGAGAGAGAGAGTAGTTGGAACCCTTGCAAAAGGGGGAGCATCAGGCGACAGAGGAGACTGAGAAAGAGTACCTGAAGACGTATTCAGCTGAAATGGAGTCCGAGGAGCAGGAGCAGGAGACAGAGAAATCAAAGAAATAACTTTGACAGAAGCAGCAGGCTTGGTGTTCCGACGTCCTTGGTTGGCCTTCTTGATTGGAGAAGATGAGACAGGAAGGGGATTCGAGCGAATTTTGATGGGCTTCTTCGATGACTTTCTGGCAGCAACGTTCTTCTTTCCAGGCGCAAAGATTTTTCGGAAGGAAGTCTTTCTTCGGAGGAGGAGAGGGAGGAATGAAAATTACGTCTGGAGTGGTAGCGGTAAAAGGGACGTTACCACCCTCGCCATCCGACTCGATGGCTGAGTCGTCGATGAAGTCCCATTTGATGCGAGGGTATTCCTGTGAGCCGAAGCAGAAATTGCGAACAACTGGATCTTCTGGGGCGATCTAAATGACGCGACGAAAGACCGAACGAGAGATGACCACTGGAGGCAAGGAGTTGTGAGGTTAGGCGGGGTCTAAGGCAGAAGAGTGGGTAGATATAGAAATAAAGAGTGCAAAATGGTTTGGACTTAATGTTGAAACAAGCCACGGGCCGTGAAAACAAAACTGGTTATGTAGCACAGAGACGAGGCAGGTAGCAACGGGAAGAAGCCGGGCCGCAAGATAAACTTTATTATGTGGTGCGGAGATGTAGAACGAGAACAGGCCGCAAAAAAAACGAGATAGGTAGTGGAAAGACGGCAAAAGTTAGACAAACCACAAGACAGAAGTGATTAGATAATGCAGAGACGACGTAAAGGTCACGCTGAAAACAATAGCACCTTTTTTAGTCCTTAGCCTGTGCGAAGTTTTTTTTCCTCCCCTACACGAAATGAAGAGTAGCCCTCGGGTGGTCGCCGAAGAAGAGAGTGAAGCCGAAGAGGTAAGTCGTTGACCAGCGTTAGCGGCCTGGGCCCATAACCTGATAGAGGGAAGGAGAAGATGGAGAAAGGGGGAGAGAGAAGGAGGGAAGGAGAGAAGGAAAGTGAACGACAGAGCTAGAGAGGGAAGGAGTGAGCGAGCGAAAGAGACCTGAGAGGTGAGGAGGTAAAGGACTTTACTGAGGCAGAACATGGGGGGAGACAGGGTCTTATGCAGACCTCGGTGCAAATAGACTAATGCTTCCTGACGATCGACGGAAGTTTCCAGAAGCCATGTAGGCGACGGTGGGAGGCTAAACCTAAAACTGCTTGAGCTGCTCTAAAGAAGACCGGCTCAAACTTACAGAACTGTACAGTGCAAAAGTGTAAATTTCAAGTTCTGTTTTGTACGGTAAACTACTGTAACAAACGTCTGTAAGCCTCTTTGCTAGCTGTTAGATGTCAGCAGAGGCGACAGAAAGTAATTGGACTAACATCCACCTTGTATCCATATAATTTGGGCTTCCCACTGAAATACCTCTTTCAATCCTGGACACTTCCACTTGGCCGAAGTGATTACTGGAAAGTGACGTAAGTAGCGTATCTTGCGTAGGTAAATGCGTATTGTCGTCTGATTCTAATTTGCCATTAAGTGATGCGCCCCAGCAGCTGTAACCACGGCTTTAAAAAATATGAAACAAGTAAAACAAGACGGTTCATAGAAGATTCAAATAACAGTCCCTTTCTTCCAAACAGGCGAGCGATCCAGCCCCACTGTCTTCCATTTTTAGGAAAGCGGAAATCATGAAAAAGCACCCGTTCTTATAGTTTCGCGTTTTCCACCCATCCCAAAGTTGAAGTTTTTCTCAATAGTATTTCCAATGAAGCCCCAGTCGTTCAAAATCAACGACAAAACATTTTTTCATGCTTAAAATAGCGCTTTCATCGCCTGTTTCATAGAATGTATCAAAAAAGGAACAGGGAGATCCTTTTTCCCCATCGCTTCCTTAAGCTGGGGTTTGATATAATTTTCAAATTCAGCCTCCCTATCCGCTGCCGCAGCTGCAGCAATAACAGAGCCTAGTTGGCTTGCTGAGCTTATATACGACCGTCGTCCTGCCAAATTCGGTCTGGGTTTCGGAGGGAGGGTGCGGTGCTGAATTGGGAAGTCTTCGCGGCAAACTTTAGAAGCGGAGTTGTGGTTGTGAAATAAAGGAATTCTGTTATTAATTGGGCGTTTTGTGATATAGCAGTACTGGCAGACTGTGCAGTATGTTCATTAAGGTTCGCCGGTGACTGTTGAGTTAAGGAGACCAATAAAATATTGAAAGATCGAGTATTATTAGAATTGATTCCGTCTTCTTTAAAAAGGAAGTCTCTTTGCGTTAGTAATGAATTTTTGAAATAGAATTTTGAATTCCAAATATTCAGCGCTCATTACTTTAAATACCGCAAATTTGTATTTCAGTAATATTTTTAAAACCCATGCTTGTTGCTGATTCCATCACCGGTCTTGAAATTTTATTTGCTCTTTCGCAGTTTCCGTATCGCAAAATAGTTTTATTAATCGAAGATAGGATATAATGCAAATTTTTGCGATCACACAAAAATTATTCGCAACATATTATAGGTACGCTATACAAACTTCGAAAATTTTTCTTTTATCATAAATTGAAACTACTTGTATATGCGATAACACTGTCGGGAAAAGATAAGTACAACAGAGCTTCGTAAATATACAGGATGATGAGTTGAATAGAATCAATATTACATAATACAGCTGACAATTTTGCTAGAAATCATAGCAATATCGGGGAGATTCATTGATGATTCTTGCGAAATACACAGAAATATCCTTGTTCAGCTCGCCACAGAAAGGATGGTGTGTATCTGAATAAAGGAGATTAATTTTCAACAATTTGAGTAATTATTTCCACCAATGAGCTCTAAACGACGCAGTAATGACACAGGCTACGATAACGAAGACGTGGATCTGCAAGCTAATTCAGCTTTGGTGTTGTAATTGGAAAATTATGGATGAATATTGTAAGGAGGCTTCAACGAGGATTGGCTACACTAGTATAAGCATGTCACGCAGTAACAAAAACAATCAGTTTATACGATACGGAAATTCTACGCTCGCTGGATTTATTCTAAGCTACTCTAAGCTAAGGATTTTCTACGGATGAAATGGATGCTGCACAAGCATGGCTTGCAGTGCAGGCCAAACTAGTTGAACGGGGCAATATATAACCGACAACTTGGAAACGATGTCCGCTTTTCTCGTTCCTCAAGTCGTCGGTTGTTCTCCCCCCTCCCGCCCTCCATTCATCCTTCATGGCCCAATCATAAGTCATCTTCGTTCTTCGTTTCATTGTTTTTATTTCTTTGATTCTTTGCTTTCTGTTACACGTGTCGAGTCAAAATTGTGCGTGCTCCGGTCGGTCATTACATTGTGATTTGAATTATCTCGTATCATTTGGATACTTTGGTTTCTCTTTTTTTTTATCATACCTCGCATCGTTACCGCTCCTTTTTCAAGTTCGCTTGCAGAAGTATGGCTTTCGCAACACGTCAACTGGACAAGCCGTAAGCCTCCGCAAGACAGAGATCTGTTTCGAGGGTGCTAAATTCGTGGTCAACCGATATCTCGGTCCTCTGAACGAACATCGCTACGAGAAGGCTTTAGCGTGAAATTCATGTTACAAAGACGGGCCGATCGGCCCGCGACAGGTGCAGGCACTTGCGTACATTCAGATCCACCCTCTGTGAGAAGGATGAACAGCTCAAGATAACTGTCAAATCTCGTGAAGTTTGGACTGAAGATACCTCAATTTTTAGCGTAATTTGGGATAGGACGCTAGCACCCTAACCATTTCATGGAAATCGTCTGTTCCTAATATTGACCCACCTAACCCTCTTAGCTTCACCATCTCTGTCGAGGCGGCTACTAACGACGTATGCGACAAGAACTCGGGGTATGTTATACGTCATGAATTAGCAGGTTTACCCTTAGTTAATCTAGTAAATTTGTTTGTGTTTCTCAATGATTAATTCATGTGAAAATTAAAATGACTCCAGATAAAAATAAAATGCGTTCCAAAACACGCCCAAGCACTCCGAAATAAATGTATAGAAAAACTGGAATATTTCATGCTCCAAAAACTGCTGATAACCTCGTCAATTCTCCAGAACATCAAAGTAAAACACAATTAATATTTTGTAAATTCGAAGTGAATGTTAACTGCACATACTTATAGGTTGTCATGGAATTCAAAATTACGGTACGTTTGAATGACATATTTCATTGCTAAAGCTAAAAATTAATTATTGAAGATGCTAATGCAAATATTTGTTTAAACCCAGTTGGGGTGGAAGAGAAAAGAGAGTACATAAAAGGTGATTTAAAGTGTAATAGTTTAATCTCTTGAAGCATTGCGGAAATTTTAGAGTCATCTTCTGAAATGCGAAGGTTATTCCATTAAATTGGTAATTGATTTATTATATACATAACTCTACGTTTCTCTTTTTTGTAGTCTTAAAATGGTGAATAATCAGTATTTAAAATTTTGAACAGCTTTCCCATGTCAACTGCACATTTATGTCGTATAAAAATCAAGCGGAAACCCTATCATAATTTAATCTGATCGTATTATTGGAAATATCAGTATAGTGCAATGTCGGCCTGTACAGGGCAGTTTGGCAGCAAGACTCATTCTAGGGTGACATGAAATCGAGTCATGACCACGTGTAGAATTCTAAAAAGTGTACAGTAGCTGCCGGGAACCTTGAATTCTACAGTATCTAGTTCAAAATAGATATTATATTGCAAGTGAAAATATCTAGGTAGGTCTCGGACCCTTACAGCCCTCGGAAGGGGAACCGCGTTAAAGCAATTTAATTCATGTTCGCAGAAATCATGGGGCGTATCATGAAAGTTTAAACAGTTGGTGCAATTGATAACGACCAAGACACTGAGTTCAAGGTGAAAGCTGCAGCCTAGTCGGGAAAGTAGAAAAGACACTTCAGGATACTTTGGAAGAGATTTCTCTTATTGTAAATCCATTAGAAGCAGTAAAGCCTAATTTACGGCCCAAGGCAAGGGAGATAGTTTCCCAACATAACATACAGCAACCAAAGAAAGAGTAGAGAGAACTCAGCCATGTCGGCGGGTTGTGGCCAAGAAAGTTTTAAAGGGTAAAATTAGGGTTTTTAATGATTTAAAAGTAGGTCGGCCTATGTCCCAAAGCGCATAAAATAATTCGAGAAGTTTTTCCTGACTTTTACACGCTTGTATATGGATGGAGATCTATTTTGGGAAGTAGCAGGCCATAGAGGAGCGTCCCATGGGTGCCAACTGGCATAGAGATAAATACAGCCGGCGGTCCTTTGGCACACCAAACCTCGGTATGTCTACTTCTCTGATCCATAAAAATTCCCCTTTTGTAAGCCGGTGTTGAAATCTTCTGACTAGATGCGACCATTAGTACTTACAAAGCAATGGCGAGTCTTTCCCAAGGTCAAGACGAACCATTGGACGTGCCCGCCGGTAGCGGGGCGGGTGGGGGGAGAGCAGTACAAACGATCTCTCAAACACGTCGTGGGCGGCGCTGAAGCCGGGGAGGCGAGATTCAGGGCAGGTGATCGCCGAGCTGAACGCTTCGAAGTTCGTCGGAGAGGGGAGCGTGATAGAGTGGGGGCCGCATGTACCCATAAAACACGTAGGATACTTCGAGTCGTCTGCTGACGCGTTTCTTTCAGAGCCTAGAAACAAAGATCAGCGATCCGCAGAGAAATGGGAGTACGTAAATGCGGCTGGAGTGTGGGCGAAGTTGGGGTATATGGCAATGGAGGTGGCGAGGACGGGTGGCGTCGACGTTCATGACATGGGGAGGAATTTCAAGATGGCGGAGACGGCAATGAAAGAGTCGCTTGAGGTACTATCGATGAGGGCGCAATAATTCCGGGACATCACAGAGCAAGGAGTGGAGGCGGCGAGGCAGATGACATTGTTGGTGGATGAAGGTCATGATAATGTTTTCTCATAGTCGTACCGGACAGCACGGGCGGCGTTGATGGATAAATTGGAGGGTAAGCGGCCAGACAGCTAGCCAAGGTGAGACTCAAGAAGACTAGAGGCCAAAGCGGGAGAAGCGGCCCAGCGCGTCGACGGAGGAGGACGGTGTTCAAATCCGAGGCCGACTCTTGGGGTTCAGTCCCGGGGGCGTCGGGATATGTAGTGACGGTGTTCAAATAAGGCGTGCGGGACATGCTAAAAGTGCCCCTCACCGAGGGGTTGGTGATCGGAGATGTACTTGAAACGGAAGAGGACAAGGCGATTGCAGGTAAGGAGTTGGAGAGAGGTGTGAGTGTCCGGATCTTCGGGAAGATAAGCAGGGAAGAGGTGGATTTTATTATGGGGGAGGGGAAACTGGTCTCGTCGTCGTTGAGGCATGGCAAGGAGAGGGACTGGAGAGGAAAGCGACGATTGTCATCAACTTCAGTCGGCAGAGAAAATATTGGCTGAGAGAGACGGTCAAGATGAAGAAGGTGCAGGTTTTCGCGATTAAGATGGAGCAGGGGACAGGTTGATGTCTTGGATTTCAAGAGCGGGTTTAGACACTTTTACCTCCATTCGGACGTCCAGGACTAGTTTGTGTTCCGGTATGAGAGGCAATATTACCCCTGTATTGTCCTTCCGTTCAGATGGGAGAGGTTAGGATACTGGTTCTGCAAAATTCTGCGTCTGTTGGTGAGGTATGTGAGAGAATAATTAGGACACCGCGTGTTCCCTTACATCGACGATTTCCGAATGGCTCCCAGTCAACCAGGGAAGATAAATGGAGAGGGGGAGTGCGCAGAGGCGAGTCAGATCTTCAGTGGGCTTTTCGAAAGGTTGGGATTGATGAGGCAACCGGACAAAGGGAGCTGGGAGGGGGGAAGCAGGTGGAGCATCTCGGGATCCTGTTTTGTACGGAGGAGATGAGGGCGCACGTCACAGACCGGAAGCTGAGACAGGTACAGAGGACGGCGAGGAAAGTGGTGGCCCTGGCTCACAGAAAGCGGAGGCTGGTGCCACTGGGGTTGTTACGCCGGTTATGGGGCGTGTTTTGTTTCTCACCCTGGCTGTTTCGATGGCGTGGTTCTTTACAAGCTCGATCTACTTCGATATGTACACATCGGGCGTATATAGGGGAATGGAGCGGAGCGTGAGGAGCAAGGGCAGAGTTCGCAGCGAGCCCGCGCGAGTGAAGGACTTTTTTGGGGACGGTTCTGGTGTACGGGGGGACGGAAAGATACTGGGGCGGACGTTTCTACTGGGAGATGGGAAGTCACGTTTGGAAGTGGGGAAAGAATGGGACGGAAGGTGCGGGAGGGGAAGTTGGAGAGGGTTGGACTGAGCCGGCAGTCCCTGAGAGACTTGGGGTATTGGCTCTCATTGGTGCTGGGCGAGGGGATGGATCTGAAAGGGGCCCCGCCGGACATCGTGATGTAAAGCGACGCGGCGTATCAGTGATGTATGGGGGGACGCTAGGGCTCGACGAGGGACAAAAGTTGCCTGATTTGTGGAGGGTCAACGTTTTTTGGGGAAAGGGAGACGGAGCGCACTCGATTACTTTGGGAGAGGTGCGGGTGGTGTGGCTCTTACTGCAAATTCACTTCGTAGCGTACTTTCTCGCGGCCGGAGAATCGCCGATTGTTGATACACGAGGGCAACAAAGCCGTGGTTGTCATCTGGAACGCAATAGTTTCGGCACCCAGGCCGATGATGGCAGAGTTGCGGAAACTGCACGCTCTCCTTCAAGCGTGGTGGGTGCGGATCGAGGCAAGGTGGATACCGTCGGCGGTGAAACGCCTCTCCAACTCGCTGTCCAGAACGTGGGATCCGGGGGAAGCGAGGTTTGCCAGGGCGACGGAGGAATTGGTGGAGTCGATCGCGGTGGGGTACGGATGAGACGAGGTATTTTTTCCGATTAAGGCTGATGGGGAGACCAAGGAGGCGCGTAGGAAGTTTCTGACGATGAAAATGGAGGAGGACTGGGGGCGGGAAGGCGCGCCTGTAGATTCCCCCGTTCGATTTACTGGTGCTGGTTGTAATGATGCTGTTCGCTTACATCTATCAGTGTCAGTCGGTTACGGTGCACCATGTTATACCAGATCACGTGACGGTTCAAAGAGATGGGACGAACCGTGGTGTTTTGACACACCATAAGGGAAAGTAGACGGCTAGGGCTTTTTTGCTTGAATACTCGAAAAAAAGAGTTGGCCGTCGACATTGATAGGACACCCCTATCAGGTAACGGAACGGTGGATGTGATTGCAGCCGCAGAGCTTGAGATTATGTAACGCCCGAAGGGAGGTCTTTGCGGCGTCGATGTAGCGTTTTTTTGCGGAGTTTGGTGTCACGGCACTAGAGGGGAGGTATTATGGCACGCACAGCCTGCGTATTGGGGGTTCAACGAATTTTTGAACTTCCAGTTTACCGCCGCATGGATTATGCAGAGGATGGACTGAGGTTCATTGTCAAGTTTCGAGTGTACTGTGATAGCAGCTATAGGGGTAAATACTCGGAAGAAGAGATACTCAGAACCAACTATCCAAGAAGGAGTTGTTTCAAGCAACAAGAGTGCTACCGTGGTATAGCTGAGCGAACAAAAAGGTATGGGTGAGAACGACAGTTGAAAGGGCTACAAGCAAGTATAGAAGGAGCAGGGTCTACCATTGATGCTTTGTGACCAGCGTAAAAAACTTTTTTTTTCGGGTCTGAAGTTGACTCTCAACTTCCTAACTACTCTGGCTTGACTTGAAGTGTTCTGCCAACTTGCTTGACCTCTCCATGAGGAAGCAGTTTACTCAGCATATATAGACTTTTGGCTAACTCTTTAGTCTCAAACAAACATACTAAGTACTACAGAATGCAAAAAAAGCGAATTACGTGACCGAGAGAGACCAGTAGAAGATATTAACTTAAGGTAAATATCTAGGTGACATATCCATGCCCGCCACCCATCGGCCAGGGGTGGGAATCAATGTGGCCACTATATAGAATTTTCAGAGTCACTCTTAGTATTACCCAGAACCTGGACGTTTACTGACATCTATTAATGGCAGCGTGTCTTTAAATAAAAAATAAACCCATGAATTTGCCGCACTCATCCAAATTAAAAATATCTTTCAAATTCAGGTACTGTAAAAATATCTTGCAAATTCCGCTACTGTATTCGAAATCTGTCCGCTTCTAGATTTCTTTTCGCGTGCAAGTTTAGTGCACATCAAGCAGCGTTGAGAGTGGCCCGGTTTCCAACCGGTTTTTCGCGCATCTTGCCCCAGGTGAATTAGCGCGTCTCCCGATACGATCTGGGGTCTTCGTGACGTGTAAACTTGTGTGCATGGATGAATATCTATTATAGATAGTAGCGAGCCATATCAGAGCGTCTCATGGGTACCAAGGGGTCTGGGGGAAAATAACACGGCGGCACTTCGGCACACAAATCCTCGGTATGTCTATTCCTCACCCACCTACCGCCCAGGTAGAGCCTATCAATATTTCCACGTCTCTGGAGGAGAAGTAGGGGAGATACTACCCGGTTAGAGAAGACGATAGTTCTCTACAGGAGGCAGATGTCCCTGTTCTGAAGTAAAGCCAAGAGATACTTCGCGTAAATAATATTTGTTTTCCATGCATGATTATCTGTAAAACGGAGTGCAGAACACGATGGCTTGTGCTTTTGAACAGTAAGTAAAAGGTTCATGCGGATGAGTGGTCCACCAATATGATGATGTATGGCAACTTCAAAGTTCCCGGTACCGGGACAAGGCCCACCCTTGGTCGCATTAGGGATGGAACAACAAACAAACTTTGAGGCCTCTCTAGACATAGATACGGAAAAAAACCACTGAGGATGGTGTAAAATTACAAATGACTATCTAGCTTGAGCGATTCGTCGGGTTTCTTAAGGTTGCAGGTGATAGGGTATTCTTGAGGTGATTACTGCGATAGACTCGTCTAGGATAATTACCTGTAGAGGAAGAAAATGGAATCTTCCGGTCATTCCGAGAATTTCTATTTAAAGAAATTCATATGGAGTTTTAAAAAACCATCAAATTGCTCCAGAAGAATGAGAGAAAGAAGAACCATAAGAAAGCACCGAAAATATAATATTAAGGCGGCATACACTGCTTGGATCGAGAATGGTATACAAAATGGTGTTTTTGCTCTGTGCGGCAATTTTTCTTGGTAATTTTTCAACTACTTGAGCCAAAACAGTCGGCGGACTCAAACGAAGTGTTTCGAATAGAACCGGAGAAATTTCCCTACTTTATCGTTTCCAAACCCAGTAAGAAGGTAGACTCCACATTTTATGTTCGATTTCTCAAGCCACTCTGGTGCTTTATCTCAATCCCCTCAAGAATGATGGTTTCTCGAAAGGCTGTGTCAAGCCAAAGATGTAGTCATGGAGCAGATGAAGCATGCCAAGAACGATCAAAGAGACTCTACCTTGAGTTTAGATCTGATGCAAGCTGTAATCAACAAATTGCATGCGTTGCGACATCTGTGTTGTGAATTTTTTCCAGAGTAAAGCCACTTTTATAGTTTTTTCCGCATTAACTCAATTCTGGTCCCGTACCTACACTGTTTCCAAGCTATTTTCTAGCCGATTTCTACTCCAACTTGTAGAGAAAAAATCCATAACTGTCATCAAAAACAAAAACTGGAAGCTCGTATCTGGCACACCGGTGGCGGATAAACGCACCAGCAACCTGAATTAAAAAGTTCTCAAATCATAATGTTAATGGAAAGCGATATCACTCGAAACAATCACGCAACTACAATAATCATGTATATTACAGTTGTAATGTACAGTATGCAATAAGAATACATTTTATATTTTAATGATTATTGTAAAATGAGTGGTTACTCACAGTAACACTGACTTAACCCAACAGGTGATATTTTTGTCGATAACACTATCGAACAATATCTTTGCGTATTCGCTATGGCTTGCGGCAGTCCTCTCCCTTCATCATTTTATGAGGATGTAATTTTACTCTCTCTGTAAAGCAATATTTAATTGGAATTTTATAATTTCCTCGGCATGTGAGGCCGTAGAATCTATATATTTTTACCACTGTAGATATTTGTTGATACTATAGGTAGATTTTTGTTATAATAGGCAAAGTTTACCGCGCATTTCAGAGACAGAGCTTGGTGCTGAATGTTGTATAAGAAATGGGGAGACCGGGCCCGATTTCGTGTAGGGAAGACCTGGAACTCAATCAACTGTAACAAAAAACTTCGTGCTTTTTTCAAAGTCGCCGGCAAGCGCCACCCTGAAGTTTTACCTTGAAATTCACGAAAACGTGGATTCAATTGTAATTAAAGGCCTTTCTAAGATTTTTTTCGCAGTTTCCAGTGATACTAATCAAATTTCTCACATTTTACGGCGCTGTTTAAATCTAAATGTAAGCCTTCAAACTTTAACCATACAATTTACCATTGCAGTATTTGAACATTTGGTTTTCCCTGGAAATCGAGTTTAGAGCGCCGGAGTGTTCCTTTTCGCACCAATCCCGGCGTTCGCAGCTCTTGGATCCAGACTAGCCCGATGGATCGACTGAGATAGGTCAAAATGCTCGCTGATGGGCTCGCTGAGTGCTTTCAACAGTCCTATATTTTAAGAAACCGGGCATCCGATCACACCTACATCTGCTCGGTCCTCATTTCCAAGTGTCTCTTCAGTCGCTAATCAGACTGTAGCTACTCTTTCTCTGACCTACCACGATCTGACAATTGGAGGCTGGAATTCTTCCCACTTCCAGAAGACTTTTGACATGTTTGGAATCATAGACTATCCAGATGTCGGAACTTTTAGAAAGTCCAATCGGATTGCAGTATAAGACTATTGTGAAGTTGTCGAAGTGGAAAGTGGAACTTGGAAAAATCAGCATTTAATCCTGTCCGGATGGCTATTCAAGAGCTGCTTAGTGTGGCACGTGTACCACTTACGACAGGTAAAGTGTTTAAAAGGGTGGCAGGCTATAGAGAGTCAATCGCGACCGCCTATCCTTCATTGCCGTAAGCAGTACCGTTATCTCGCGCACCGAGCAGGGGTTACTAGGAGGACCACCACCCGAGTTTCTCAAGGAAGGGGCTATTTTAACCTGTTCAAGTTGACTTCAAATAGCCAAAAAACGTCTTCGACCGCCGCTTTAGCTGCAGGCGCATATATAAACCAGATCTTGTCGATCTGTAAGACTTGCTCGGTAACCTCGAGGGGTCTCTATTACTAATAGATTCATCTTAGTGGCAAAGCCTGCAGGGTCAAGAGAGCTGATAGTCAGTAAAGTGGGTCTTCTTTTGAAGCTGGATCTAGTACAGAATTTGTAATTGAGATTTCAGAAAACATATTATTTGCCTTTGCTTGAAAAGAAAATTGAAATCAAAAGAAAAATCTCAACTTATAGTGGAATTAATTTGGAAAGAAACAACTTCCAACATATTAAAAGCTGGAAAGGCAGAATTGTACTTAAAATCAGTCAAAAGGAACTCTAAATTAGAAAATAGACAAAACTATAAAACAATGTAAAATAAAATAAGAAAATAAGAAAGAGGAGTAGTTCTAAATCACCATCCCCGATACAGAGCAGGAGACCTTCTAGACAAGTTATTGTCCATTAACGTAATGTTTAGGGCGGATTTTCGCAGCGCTTTCGTTACTCTGACTCAGAAAGAACCCATAAATTTCAGAACGAAATACTCTCATTTAAGATGATTACCTTCCTGAACGGCTTAATTTGGTACACGGGGCAGTTTTGGTACACTTTCGTGCCAAAATGAACGACCGAGACCCCTTCTGCGTCCTACTTCTCATTTAGTCCATCGCCATCAACGGTAATATATAAGTCTATAGAAGGTTCCTCAATCATGTACACAGAGTCCATGGAGGTTATTTTGGCCACATAGCTCAGCATGCCCGTTTCTATTCGCAAACAAACCGCGTTCCTCAAAAAAAGCAGAAAAGCAAAAGTACAGAGTTTTTCACGGCATGATGGTACTGAGCTTCTGAAACTCAGCTCCCACTCTATCCAAGACATTCAATCAATCAAAAGAGTTTCAATAGGAACTTTCCAGCGATCAAAGCATGCCTTAGAAAGGATAACTGAGAGCAACTGTCAAAACTGACCGGTAAGAACTGTCTAAGAGGTCGAAAGCCTTTCATCAGTTTAGAATAAAGCAAGATAATAAACGAAAGGATAAAAAATGCTGCATAAAAAGGGTTTGCCGTGGACAATGAACAGTTTTGTTCTGTTTTTTCAAAGGTAGCATCAGATGGCAGAGCGGCGTATAAATATGCAATTACAAGTGCAGATGCTGTGCGTGCCTACCGTGCAAGGCACCGAGACATTACGTACAAAAAATAGGCAATAAGTAGCACGCTTATCTGGTTGCTAAAACATAAGACCATGTGGTCGTTATGTAACATTGCTTCGACGTACGTCGAAACACTGTTTCATAACATGGAAGAAGTCAGTAATGCACACGAAGGAATACTTCTCAATCCCAACCGATTGTGGAATATGGATGAAACAGGGATTAAAGTTACAGAAGGAAAACTTGAACGTGCTTTGCCGGCACGTCAACGAAAGACGAAGGGAAAAGGGAGTGCCGTATACATTTTAGTGTAGCAAGAAAATCACGGCAGTCGCTGCTGCTGCTGCTAGTGGCATTCTTGCGCCTCCGTTTTTCATCATTGACGGGAAAAGAATTAGCTCCGACTGGTGGGCTTCTATGAGCGTAGTGTCTTTTAGAGCACCGCATGTAATTATAGGGCGTTTTACACGCCCTTACTGGTTACCCTTAGAAGTTGTTATCAAATTGATTGACGATGATTCTATGGAGGGCTCCATATGCCTGCAATTGTTCAGCATATTAACATGGCCATGATCAGAATCATGAGTCGTTCTTAATCAAATATACTATTCTTGACGGTCATTACTCTCGAAAACGATATTGCTTGGGTAGAAAAGTTCATTGAGAACAACATTGAGGTCACTGTGAATTTAGCGAAAACGTGACAGCATATCAACCAGCAACGTCATCACCATATGCGCCAGTTGAGGTATGAGTTTTCCAGACAGGGAAGAGTAGACACTACGAAAGTTAACTTCAATTTTTCGTGCACAGTATACGCATGGTCTAACATTTTCCCAATTGACGTCATTCGTTCTTTTTGAAAGTGACCGGCTTTTATTCATTCAAAAGTGATTTTAGTGCAAGATTTCGGTGGTTTAAAGACGAAATTAAATAATCCTCTTTATTTGTCAAGCAGAAGATTTCAGATGGTAGTGTGGCTTCTCTTGTTGCTTCTGTTCGTGAAAGGCAGACAGATCGGGACATATTCCAGAACATAATGTGCATCGTGAGCAGAAATGGTAGTCAGTCTTTAAAAATCAAGGACATGTCATCTTTTCTGCATCAAGCGGAGACGCTCACATCTATTCCAAATGAAAAAATGCCCGTAGAGAATTCACATTCTACTGTCACAGTGATCAGCAACAACCAAACGAGTGTGCTCTCTGAACTGGCGCAGCAGCTGATTGGGTCACTCATGGGCAAAGGTTGGAGCCCAGAAAAGTATCTTGGAGGAAAAAGCTAGTAAGCGGGCGGAGCAGGAACAGCGGACCACGGTTGCGAGGATAATTCGAGATCAAAGGCGGAAGCAACGGTTTCAAAATAATGCTAAAAGACATGAAAGGCGGCGAAATCGGATTAGGAAGAAGCTGGCGATGAGTGAGAAGCGTAAGCACTAGAAAATGCTTCGAACGGATTCAAATAAAATGGTAAGGATGCTTGTTAGGTTTGAGAAAAGAAAAGCGTCAAGTTAGGAGAGGTAGAAGATCCGAAGGGGCAAAGCAGGTGACATCGTTCGGTCTCTACAGTTTTGCGCTTTCCTGTTTCTCCAGATGGTTGAAGAGGCAACCGTATCGAGAGACTATTTGGCATTCTCTGCTCATTATGTTCCCATTTGGCAGGTATTTGGTTCTGGTTGGTGTAATGAGTATCAAAATGCTCATAACGAATGGCTCTTCCTAACTAAGGCGATAGAACGGGGCAAGGACTGTTTCTAGTAGATTTTTTTAATAAATGCATTAGGTGTGCCACTTTTAGCCGTTAAGGAAGTTACCCGCCTACGCTACTTGTTGGTCAGTCTGTGCTATCTAATAAAACCTTGATACGCAGATTTATGAGCTCCTTAAAGACTAATTGTATCAATTTGTTCTCTTATGATTCTAGAATATTTCTTAAAACGGTAGCGTCCACTATATATACTCCAATGGAGACCTTTTAACTGCCCCAGTAACATCCAAGATGCAGTTTCTCTTCCCATTCTTCAGCTTTCCGCAACCGCGCTCGCACGGAGCCCGTCCAAAGGTACGACTCAACCGCGTAACTGGACTACTTGTCCGACTGCCCCACTCACCCGCCCCTGATGCTCCACGCTGCCTGGCACATATTCTGGCGAGCTCCCACCAGATCGCGCGCGCACCTGAGCGCCCCTGCCCTTACCCTCCCGATCCCAACCACCTTGGCCCTCCCCAATGTGATTCGCGCTATAGTAGAGCCAGCAAGCCCCCTCAACCCGCGCACTTTCCACAAAAACCCGCCCCTGCGACGCTCTCCTCCGTCGCTGTAGACCAGTCCGCCGACCGCTACCTCGCCTACACGACCGTGAAAGAGTTGTTTCGGCTCTGCGCGGGCACCAAAAGACTAGCACTTCTGCTAAAAGTTGCTTTTCCATCGTGGTCCGCTTAGCAAATAAATACTTCCCGACTAGCCACATTTCATCTGTCACCGTCGCCCCCCACCTTACGCCAATCCTTACCTGCCATGTAAGTGAGCCCTAATCCTCTCATTGAGATTGCGGCACCCTCTCCTCCTACAGATGCGGAGAAGTTCACAGAAGGCCCCTGAACGAAGCCAAATCCTTTTAAAACCCCTTCTACGTTCTGACGCCTCCGACGCCTTATGCCACGCAATAGCAGAATTTCTATGTGAAAAAATGCCTCTCTTCCCATAAAGCAGCGCCGTGATCGACATCCCGCTGCAAAGACCCCCCTCAAGCTACTCCAGCTATCCCCGCCACTGTTCTTGAAGATAACAAGAGCGCTCCGGCACAAGTCGTCGAGATCCTGCCACAGCCGCAAGCGCCCCTGCTCCTCCTATTGCCGCCGTTTTCACAGCCCCCAACGTTCCCGTCCACTGAGCTCACTGCAGAGCTCCCCGAAAAGTGGCCGCAGCCGCAACTGATGCGATCTCGATCAGTTTACTACATTCCAGGCGTTTTACACGTCCCAACCGCACCGCATGCGCTATCGGACACCTGCGGTTCAAGTATCATAGGATGTCTAAGCAGGCTCTGCACAGACTCCCCAACGACTCATCTTCTCGGGCGCCTTCCCGACTCCTACCTGACACCGTCGATCGGAAATCATCCCGTTGACATCGACATACAAAATGTCGTTTCCGCTCCCGGCCCGCAACAGTTACCCACCGGATCCCTACAGAGATCTCAGTCCATGAATCGCCAAAATAATCAGCCACAAGCATGCTCCAGTCCAGACATTCTTTTTCCGATGCAAATCCCCATCCTCAGGTACATTCCCAACTGCTTCCGCTCCGATTTGCACCGTCTATACCACGACCTCTTCTCCATCTACGCATCTGCTCGATCAGAGGAAACAAGGCTCTTTCGTACCCTTTAGGCTCCAAAAACGGAACAGAAGCTATGATTTACTCCCTACGGATAACCGCAGCTGATCTCAGAGATCTAGACTTTTTAATCCTTAAAATGGGCCTCACGAATTCCTGTAACCGAGTCGAACGTTCTAGATTTCTGAGCTTGATCTGCGGGCAAGCTGCACAGGCCGACCGTCTCATACAATTCTCATACGGATGTCCCCCTAATCTCTCTTTCAGGTCCTACATCCTAGAATCCGAGACCAGGAAACACTCTTGTAACCCCAAGCCATGTATCTCTACGCAATTGGAATCCACCCGTTCCTTCCCCATCTTCACCGCTCCTTCCCAGCCGCCTAAATACAGTCCGAGTATTTCAACTACTGCAACATCTCCTCTCGTCTCGATTCTCGCCAAATCTGCTGTATTCCATTGATAAAAAAGGCCGCTGCTTTGATATTTTTATTAACATGCAGACTGCAAATGACTGGTGGTTCAGAAACGCCCATTTTCCAGTGCTAAAAAGCAATTATTTCGTCACTACGGAGGCTAACAACACCCTCGGGTCATCAATAGACTCTGCAAAAAGGCTGTATTATCCTTACCGGAGAACTTTTACATGTCCCGAGACACATGTGGCAAGCCCTACTTGAGTTGCGATATCCGCATATAGCTCTCCACCTGCTCTACCAATGCGAAAGCGCATGCAGACTGATGTACACCATGCGGACCACTTCAACACACTTAACCCTTTCTACGTCAACAAAGTTTGACATTGAACTTCAAGGGCGATCCAAAATATGCGCCGATATCTGCAAGACAGCTGTTCGCTCTGTGCTACACTTCTCTCATCAATGGGCGGTTTAGAGTTCAAACTTTCTTCATCCATATCTTCAGCCACACACCTAATCTCTCTCATCAGAACCTACGGTCTGAAGTGGGGGCTACTTTGAAACAGCACTGGAGACATCACCAGAGCAATTAGAACAAATCAAAGCTACCTCTTTCAGTCATTACTCCTCGCACTGTGCGAAAAACGCCACCTCCAACCTCTGCTCACCCGTCTTTGCTCGAACGGCCCCTCTACGGCGCCCAATCCGACTTTACCACATAAAAGCACCCAAACCAGCTCCAAAACTACCTTTATTGACAATCACAACACGAAAATTCCGTCCAATGGCTTTAAAAAAACTAAATCTGCATAACGCGCTCTGCCAAATCGCCCTTCCTCGCACTCCCATGTTCTCGTAACTCAACCAGTTTCCGCCCAGGGATCTGTACTTACATGATACTCCTCCGCCTTGACAATCACTTCTTTAATGGCAATGTTAATGCCAAGATATTCTTTCTCTTTACTACGGTCCTCGTCCTTCCCAGATCCCATTGGGGACATGCAAAACACCGCCCCTCAATTGTAGAGCCTCTTACGACGTCATAAACATTTACGAGACAAACTTTACTTCGTTCTGCGACACCGCTCCGTCTGTCTTAACCCAAATCTGTAACTCACATTTCCTTGCGAAATTCATCTCCCGCTCGTCTTGTGAAACCCATCTCCCGCCTCAAGCCCGCAGCAGAATGGACATCATGATTGACAATCTCGAGCTCTCTCCCCAACTATGCGCAATCGATGTGTTCGTCTTAAATCCCTACATGGTGAGGGCCCTACCAAGATCACACGATGCACCAACGGGTGATATTCTGCCCATCAAAGCAGAAAATAGGGCACTTAGTGCCGACTTTTGCGCTCTAATACGCGCCAACTTCTTCAATGTTGGCTTCGAAACCCACAGAGGGATAGGAAAGGCAGCCTGATAAGCACTCAGAAAATCGCACCATTCTTCTCCAATCGACGCGGTACAACCTCCACCAATGAGTATTACCAACTCGTTACGACCCTCTTATCCCTTGTTTTGCATCATGGAAAACACCGTCTCCCGCAGGATCAATTATTTTTCATCCCCTAACGCCTGAGAGTCCTAGCCTGACTTCACCAAAATAGAAGAGTAATTTTATTTTTATGGAAAGGTTTTTTTATTAAAGTACATCGACTCCCATTTATCTCTTAGTAAGCCACGGTGTACAGGTTACTCATCATAGCAAGGGGCATCTATTAGTAAATCCACGGGCTCAGGCCACTGATTAAGGAACATATCTTCCGTTACATACCTCAGAGATTAAGGGACGAAAGCAAGGAATTTTCACGCTCTGTAGGATACTTTTCGTATGAGCATCTCGGTAAGTATATCTACGGTTTCCAAGACTATTCTCCGACCCAGAAACAACATCTGAAGTACCTACATCACATCCTCAATGGTCACACTGAGAGCATCTATAACCAAAACTTAGAGGAAAGGTTTCAAGTCTTCCGTCTGGCCATCAAATTTTTACGCGAAGAGTGCAATTACGCCTCTCTCCAGAGACGAATAGCCGCGTAATTCCGAGAGCTGAGAGTCAATCAATTCCTTATACCAGAATTTAAAATAAGTGACGCCACTGAATGGGTCCACGAGGAGATATATAAACTTACTAATCCGGCCATAGAATATGACAGACCTAAGAGGCACAAGATATAGTACCATCAGTCCGCAGTCATTAGGTACTCTTGGGCCGAATATGCGTGTCGCCAAGCAACGCAGGTAATCTCCCATATCATTCCCTTTCTAGCCAGTTCATTGCTACAGTACATTTTTAGCATGAGGAGAAACTTGGATGCATGACGGATCAGAAAAGCCTTCGGTTTTCTTTAGTAACCAGTCATATTGTCGAATTGATTCAAGACATTACGAAATTTGACTTTATTAACATTTCTGATTGGCAAATAACTGTGATAGAAGCATTTTTGCAGTAAACTATTATGCACGTTAAAGATTTAGTCTTTTCGAAAGGCACCCTGATCAATAAAAACGTAATTTTGTTATAGAGCAAAAAAATCATAACAAAAACACAGCGTGATCGTGTGTAATCCTGTAATGTCACTCGTAGGGACAGACCGACGATTGTTTTCTCTCTACTAACGCCTTATGTACTATCATCTACCTCTTCTGTCGCCGGCCCCACATAAAATTGCTCTTTTTTCTCCTTCGCTGCCATCTCCGCTGCTCCCATCCACCCTACAGCGCGCCAAGCCTTTCTCCCTCTATTCTTTCCCAGATGTACACCGTTTTCTGAGTAGCCAGAAGGCATTCAAGGCCAAAATTACCGCTCCATAGTCTCAATATCTTATCTCTACAAATTCAACTGAGCCCTACGAGTCCATATGAACCCCTTTACTACTCCTTGTACCTTTTCGCCGGCACCTCCCCGCTTATTTTGTTGCTTTATTAACCGAACCAACTACTGCTGCTGCCCACGCTTCAGTACATACTCTTTGTGTTTCAATACACACAACTTCCATATAGCATGGTATTCCGCACCCAAATCTCATCTTCTGGCTGGCCTTCGCCTAAATCTATACCTGATGCGACCCCTGCTCCTAACCTGTCCACGGCAAAACCGCTTCCAATTTGAGTTGTCTTCCTCAGCCAATTCTTTTCATACTTTATCTTCAACAAAGATACTTCCTGTGCACTTGATGTCGTAAAGCTCTTACGTTCCAGTTCTTTCTGTTTCTTTCATTTCCTGGGACTTTAATTATCAACACCATTCATGTTCATCAGGCATTATTTTAGACCTAAAACACTTTGAAGAGTATATTTCGAAAATATCTACTATCATCGATTGTTTTGGTGAATTATTTTTACTTCATATTTATGAAATATCGAAAATGGATCTCGACTCACTTGAAGCCCTTACAATGGTCTTCGGAGCCCTCGCGGTTTTGTGACCTCCACTTATTTAAGACGGAGAATCTGAAAGATTAAATCAAATATTCGTATTCAGAAAATTCGGAAGATTGCAAAAACAAGATATTTTGAAAGGTTTCAAACCTTTACGCTCCCAGGATTCCCCGAAACGAGGCATTCTAGGAGCGTGGGTTGACTTTTCTCCTGAGATCACAGCTACAATTCGCGCTTGTTCGGACCGCGATGATTCGCGAGTTGCAGTATGCGTTTTATCAAAAGAGCGGGGAGCCATTTTGAACAAATTCGGGAAACTGATTACGGTAAACTCCACGCAGAGTGAGGGTGGGAAACAAGACGTGAGTGAAGGCTTATTTAAAGTCTCTTGCGACCGTTGCAGCTCGTAAGGTCATAATGAGTTCCCTACCTTTCAGAATTATCCGCCTTAGAGCCCCTTCACATCAGCTGATGCCCCAGTAAAGCCCCCATCACAGTACTTGCTAATACCTGATCAATAGGTGCTGCTCACTTTGCTACTCCCTGGGCCAAGGTGTGCTCTCTCGCGAAAAGGTGCCGTGGGCTCTCTATACGCCCGTTGGCTCTCTGAATCCCAGCTTTGCAGTAAATCAGGCGGCCACCAGCGCGTTCTTAATGTCCCTCTTTGCGCAAAAATCCGCAAACAAATATGCAACTCGTTCCAGCTGGTATTTTCCCAACTTTTCCCAAAAGCTCGGAAAGTATGATCTGATTTTCTTTGACACAAAGAAAACCTGAAAATCTTCCTTGGAGATGTGCAATGAGATTTTTCCAAGCCTTTTAATGTTCCACTAGCGTACTTTGTGATGTTTTAATGCCCTTCTTGATCTTTATGCATTAACATTGCTTCAATTGAATACTACTAAACTTCTGTATAGACATCGAAATGCTTGGACATATCATGTAGCGTTGATATCGACGTCTCTCCCATAAATTTTCTGAGCGCAAGTGCGGCTCCATCTGCAGTTGGTGAGAACTCAAATTTTATGCTCGGCCTTATCACTGCATACAGTAAAGAAGTTACATTCACTAAGTTCAATAAAAATATGAGGAAATACGAAGTTATATCAATAGGAAACCGAATTTTCTCTCTTTGAAGGCCTTCGAGCATTTTTGATTGCTTCAATATTGCTTTAGGTCATTTGGACGGTACTTATACCAAATACATATCCAAAAACATCGAATCTCGCAAGAAAAATGGGCAATTAATAGTATTAAGCTTCAACCATATCCTATTAGGTGGACCAAAAATAATCGATAGATAATATGTATGTTTTCAAGACCAGACCGATTATGTTTCACGATGATCTCATCTATGTAGTCAATTACAAAATTTATATCACCAAGAAGTAAATTTATGATCCATTGGAAAAATGAGCGACCATTCTTTGAATTTAAATGCATGAAGAGGAGACTAAACTCATCGCGTGTGGACTTAAGATCATTCTTTCTCATAAACGTTCATCTATTCTAGTATTATAGTATCCTATACACCATTGAACAGGAGGAAAAACTCCTCCTCCAGTTGTATCAGCAATAAATTCTTCTGTTGTAGGGGTATATTAGCCATCTAATTTCATGCGCCTGTTAAATAGTCTACATTTCACACATAAAAGCTGCTATTCGTCCTTTTCTTTTCCATAATCACAAGGAAGCCCATAAATTTTTGATGGCCTGATAAAAACTGCATCAAGTATCATTTTAACCTCCTCCATGTGGTGTGGATTCATGTGAATTGGTTGGCCTAATCAGAGTATGGACAAGCGTTTGGGCTAGGCGATTCTTCTTTCGGCGGCTACTGAATTGTCCGAGCCTTTCTACTAGTCTTTGTCTAGACTGCTATAATATTCGGCTAAATACCAAAAAGTACTCATTTCAGAAATTAATAGTAACTACCACGATTTATGTACCAGAATCGGTATTTTTGGTATTCTTAACTTTCGAACGTGTTGTTTTGTACTTGCACGCCTTGGCACCCATTACTGTAATAAGCCAGCATGTATATGCGAGTACCATATGATGGTTAAAATCAACTGCCGTTATAGTCTTTAAAACTTCCATACAGGCGAAATAATAGCACTATGAACATAACATTTAAAGGAATTTTTGTGAAGTTCCGATTTTCCTATATCATCTGTATCCAAGTGTAACGTCACTTCAGAATATGCTTCAATATTTTTTATAGATTCTTGGGATTAGAACTTCCATTTAAAAAGTAATTGTTTAGAATGCGATTTCCTACAAAAAATTTTTTTACAAGAGTACCATGTATTCCGTTGGAAGAAATGCAGAAAAGTTCTCATTTTGTCCAAATAAATTAATTTATTTGCTCAATCTATTATCTCAAATGCTTTTCTTCATAATGCGAAGCTTAATTATCCATAAAGACTTTAAAAGCATCATATAATACTTCCATGGAATCCTCATTCCGTTAAGATTAGTATTTTCACGCACATGAGTTTACACTGCAAAAGGTGGATAAACTTCCATAAAGAGACATCATGATTTAATCTTTCCTATTCACTATCTTTTTCGATGGAAGTTTAGAATCCAACTACTTGGTATACCATTTGGTTCTAATATCACTTCCGCAGACCTGGAATCATTAATTGTGAATTGTTTTCGGTTTAACGACGGCCTTGAGTCATTTTTTTAAGCCCCCAAAAGTATTTCAACGCATTACTTCAATGTGAGAGTAAAATACCACGTTAATTCAACAAATTTCCATACAATACCAATATTTACCCTTGTAACTGTTTTCAGGCTCCAGTTAAAACAAAATGAGTTGCATAGATTGAAAACAGTAATATAATTCTCTTTATCAGAATCAGTGCTGTGCTGCAAGTCTATTTTGCCCCCCATTTGCTCTGTTTTTGAACGATTTCAGTAATCCTGTCTCTTCAGATAATGCATATCGCCTGGAAAGTACATCAATATCATTAAAAATCATCAAAATCGACTGTAAAATGGTGATAAACTGGCTAAACTGACACCATCATACAAAGATAAGAATCTTTTTAAAATGTCGTCAGAAACTTTCCTACTAGATTCCTGCGCATCCGGTAGTAAAATCATTGAAAGTCAAAGTTACGTTTTTGGAATAATTTAGAAACCTATAAATGTATTTATATTTTAATAAACCTGAGATTCTTTTAGTCTAAAATAAAATTTTGACGTAAATAACTGCTTCCAAGTTATCTCTCAACTTTTGCGACCGTTTATTTCACCATTATATGATATAGATAATACGATTTGAAATGGAAATGAAGGGGCATATTGTGAGTAGGCTAAGGTACGGATCTAATGCGATGCAAGAATCGGACAAAACTTACGACTTTATATGCTCGAGCAGCACCCACTCTATATTTCGCCTGTAATTTGTCAGTTTTTTGGATAAAAAAGTCTTTTCATTCCGTTGTAGTTTAGATTGCAAATTTATGTGCCGCAAACGTTACTACATTTCTGGTCACTTACTGTAATGATTATCCCATTAATCTCTCAAATTATCCCTATTGCACGAAGCACCATGTCGTTAACCGCTACCGATGACTTATCTCTGTACTCAGAAACCATTGAAACTGGTACACTATACCTAGAAAGCATTTATAACATAGGATCATACTTTTCTGTACCAGGCCAAGAGGATGGAGCCATTATGGACAGCTCATCTGCGTCAGGAAAATTCTCATCTACGACAATCACCATTTCATTTATACATTCCCGTCAATAGGGGCAATAGAACTTTTCTATGATGTTCAGTTCTATTAGTCCCACAGATGACTGCTACGTAATCCCTAAGAACCTTGTACTCCGATATCTTTAGGTCCAATCTTCTAGAATGCCTATGATTGCATTACTATCTGCTTATGATTTATCTCTTCTCTCGTTGAGTATACTTTTCTCTACATATAACCTTTTCCGAAGCCGTGGCCTGGCCATCGGAAGCATAAAAAACATTTCAACTATCGAATGCCTTTCGTGCGCTCAGCACCCCACACTTAGTAAGCATGTGGCCCTTATGCAGAAGTAAAAGATATTGAATCCATGCGCTTCTCTACAAAGAAACCTGATGTCCAGTATAAGATTATAGCCCTCAAGTTTTAGTAACAATTAATATATTTTTAGTAATCCAATTATGTCCTGGAGATTTTATCTACTATTCCTCTGTACGCACATCTCAGACTCTGAATATCAATTGAATCACACATTATTGAAACCCGTGTTTCATCAAAAATGATACTTTGGGCTGATATCTACGAGAAATTTATCGTACTTGTAACTTCTAAAATTGAGAAGGGTATGTACTCATTACTTATCTATTGTGTGAGCTGATTGACCGACTATTCATGTAGGAGCTAACTGGATTTATCAAATCTGTCACGTGCACTGGGGCTCGTGATATGATTGCCATAGCCACCGACCACCACAAAGCGCAACTGAATCGCTGGTAGATGTTTTTGCAAATAGTTCCGTTCAAATTGTGGCATTTCCTGGCGAAACGGGGTACAAACCCTTCGATAAATAACAGTCTCTGGAGAAGAGCCCCAAGGAAATCAAAAACTAGGATTGGAATCGAAAACTCGGATCGCGAGAGGGCTGCAAGGTGTGCACCAGGCGCCTTGACAGCTCTTGTTGTAGGATTTGGACCTTGTGGCGGCGCGTGAGGGCGGCAGCCCCACTGGTGAAAAGCGTCGCTTTGACGAAGTAAGGACTGGTTAAATGGGGACGTCACGGCGATTCGGCATTTTTTTACATTCTGTCTTTTTATGATCCATCTGCTGCCTCGCATAGTTGTTAACTCTAGCAGAGAGAAGTAGCACTACCCTCAGCTATGTCTCTTTCACCAGTGAAAAGGGATTTTATTATAGAGACAGCATCTGTATTAAGGGGCAAAGAGGAAGTAAAACAAAAAGAACTGAAAATCGGCGCTGTAAGAGGGTATTAAAATACGCCTAGACATCGCAGCTAAAGGTTTGAATCTCATTATTTCGGGTTTTCCTCAGACGAAAAGAGTCGTTGCATTTTCTGATCCGTTTTTCGGCGAGAATTGCAAGAATAAGTATCTAAATGCTGCTTCCGCTAATGACGACGAGAAGATTTTGCGATTGGCTGTAGTAAGGTTTTTCGGTTTCGGCATTAAACTCGGTACGTTTTTTTACTTTCGGCGACAATTGATTATTCTACCAATGACGTACATGTTTTTTCATATGCGTCTAAAGATACCCTTTATCTTCAACTTGTAAAGTTGCAGTGGATGGTACTGATTTCGTTACGTAGGAGCCTACACTGCTCGATCCAGTATGTTTTAGTCATAAGCTCAAAGAAACTATCTTTTTTTATGAATTTTTTGTGAGCCTCAACTGGATCAGTGCAGTATGGGTCTACGAGCAGTTTCCGCGTTACTCTTGTACAGACCTTGGTTTTTTCGAATAGAGCTGAAACGCAACTTGCTAGCTGATTAGAGCTTTTTTGCCGACCAGGGCCACCGCGATGTGCGCTGCTCTCAATCTCAACTAGCTAAGGTTTCTGTTAACTTTGGATTGAATTTGGACAAGCACGAAGTCAAAAATAAGAGACTCAATCAGTTTGTAGCTCTCCGCAAACAATTTAGGCACAAGTTCGACCTTCATTTAATGTCCTTTGCCGTTATAAATATCGTGCAGCGTTCTACAGAAGCTATCGAATTTTTTAAATTATTCAAGCTTCCTTGTACCGGCAATTGAAGTGATTTCGCATCCGAAAATGGGGGAAAGAGAAGTGTCTTTATTGAGATGTACGGATTGGCTGGAGCCCATTTGGAGTTGTAAATCTGAATGTCATATTAAATACATGTACCGATGGTCCAAGAAATGTACAATATTTTGCTATCGAATGTTAGTACAAGAAACTGTGTTTTTGCCCTGTATATGAGCGGGGAAGACAGCCGAATCTCTGCAAATTGGTTTGCGCTATACCGAGCACAATAATGGGGGGGGATGCACACAATCTTTGCTGTTGTTGTTCTCGTTTTGTTTGTAGATGGTTGTGATGGTATGCGGGATGCAACACCAACACTCATTTTATACTGTAGATTACCCTGCCGGAGGTACGCAGGTCGGGAGTAGACTGTAGACTAACTGAAAATATACAGTGCAATTGTGGAGCCTAAATTACAATACAAAGTGCAATAAAATAGTCTAAAATTTATCAATTCGAATCAGCTACCGCAGAGTTCTTTGTCATCACTATTCGTACATAGTAAATTGGAACTACTGCAGGTTGACATTGTCTGGTGATAAAACCTATTTCAAATTCTAATATTTCTACCTTTTCCGTTTGTTTGAGTCAAAAAAAATTCAGATTTCTCTATAATCTACTGCTCAATTGGATGACTAATTCTCCCTCTTCTAATAATGTAATGTTGAATGGAGTCACTTTTGAACTTATTCAATGCATCGACAGGATTGAACTCGGAGCGAATAAAGTTGACGTCTTGAAGGTCTTTCGATTTCTTTGAATTCCTAACATTGGAAATATCTATCATAAGACGCTTCTCATTAGTCTTAGTAGCCCTTGTAATAACGTCAAAAAGAGACAAGCTATCTGTAAAAGTGATAATCGGTACAGGTCGTATAAGCATTTTCTCAAGTCATTTTTCAAGGCATAAAACATATCGAAAGAGTCAGCTAATGCCATAAATTCACTGCCAAGTACAGATCTAGTCACACGTTTAGACCCGTGCGACTAACAATAGAGAGTTTGACGTTTTTCATTGTCATCTGACAAGAATATAATGTAACCAAGCTGTAAGGATCCGTCAATATTTGTTGCAAACGATGCATCCAAATAAACTGGTGGATCAAGTGAATTAGCATCAAGCTTTGGGAACTTGAGTCGCATAGAGGTGTGATTCTTTACGATGTTTAAAGCGAGTTTAGTTCTCACGATATGCTTTTTGGGGTCTTTTCTGAACACATCTTCAGTAAGTTAAGCAGCTGAGCGACTAAAACTGAAATTTAGGGTCTAGTCAATGATACCAAAGCAAGTTCAGCCTTCTGAGATTCGTGAGAAATAGAATATGCATCAGAAGGGAGTGGCTTTAGTCTCTGTATGTTGTTGGATTGATTTACTTCGAAGCCGAAGGCTTTCTCTCGATCTCCGCTCCGGAGAATTGTATTTTTCCATATTCTCAACGTTTGAATTTGAAGCAATGCTCTGTTTTCTTTGAGTATTTTTCAAATTGTTCATTTACAGCTTGTATTTATTCGTCTACGGATGTCTCACAAAGGCCAGAAAGCTTCTTTTCAAGCACCTTTTTGAAGAATGATCCGCCGTTAGTTGTGGATTTCATTCCAAGATCAGATCGAAGATGCTCGTAAATCGTTTTTCACCAGTAATCACCGCTATGAGGGAGTCTATAAAGTGGCTAAGGAAGCTTTAGCATTGCATCAGGGCCAAGCTTGAACTCCTTGTTAGGCTTCACAGAAATTTCCCTTAGGAGTTTCCCGCCACTTTGGAAATATGCCTATGTAACTTCCGTTGAGAAAATTTCAAGCCCAAAAATGATGCAAGTCCAAACCAGTATGCGAATTGAATGTTGGCGGGCATTGCTTGTGTCATGAACAAAAAATTCTTTCATTTTATTCTTATGTCCTTGGACAACGAATCTATCTTTCCATACTTCGCGATCAGATCCAGAGTCCTTGATGGTAAGCACAAATCTTCCGCCTAAAACGTTTGCATTATCTGGAACTTCATCCTTGCACTCTACTTTCCATAAGCCACGCTCAATAGGTCCCATGATTTCTTTTCGCTTAGGTGGACCAAATTCAGCTGCGCGGGATCTTTGGGATGAACAGTTTCTGTGAGGTGAGTAGAAGAGAGAGGACAAGGGGGGCTGTTTCTGGGACGGAATGGTTTCAACATAGTTTTATAGAATTCACGGGGGTCAAAATCCCGAAGGATCAACAGTGTCTTCCCCTAGTTCACGAAATTAAGGTTTCGCTTGTTGCCTCTTGAAACATTGGATCTGCTAATTTCATCTCTGAACATGAACTATTTCGTCATGAAAATCTATAAGTGTGTAAGGACCGATCTATTTCCTCTCTTTCTCTTTGAAGATGAGTGATTTTTCACCAGGGTAGTAAACTCTATCTGTTGCAGAAGGGGCAGTGCCATTTAACGCAGTTGCGATACGTCTTTCTGCAACGATAGTATTCATTTCCTTAATGAAATCAGCAATAATTTTCATGCGTTCACTTTGCTTTCGTAGCTTAGAGTTTAGAATTGTGAATCTGGGTTATATTTCGAATACCAGAATTGAAGGGACTAAACCATTTTCTCCGATGGTGCCATTCATTGCTTTGTTACCAATCTCGAGTAAAAGCTCTTTTTGATATTGGGGTATGTCCGATGTACCTTTAGATAGATACGACGTAGCGCAGCATGAAGTCTTTCCCGTATAGCGAGAGAGTTGTGAGCTTCAACATCATATATTATAAGCTTGATAACACATCTGTTCAATATATCCTTCCATCGGGGAGATGTAAAGACCGATACGGCATCGGTGCGAATCTGATTAGGATAGCTATTATATTTTAAGCGCCAAGCTTCTAGAAATGTCAGCCAGATTTCTTTAACACCTTGATTGTATCCTGAGTTCTGATCTAAGAAACGGTGCTAGAAAAATGAGTCGCCGTGTCGATGACATGAATAACTGGATGATTGTTGAGAAACATCAAATCGAGAGATGTTCTTCCCCGAACAATAGTTCATCTGCATCTTGTATGGATGCCTTAAAAAGAACAGGAGTAGGACCAATGAGGCTACATGTGTCGAAATGTCGCGAAATCTTCTCCAGGATTTTTTCGTGTTGGCATCACAATCTTCAAGTCGAGCTCTTTTGAGAAGGCTCAGTAACTTATCGGTGAACGGGTGATGGAATCCTCGCTGAAGTTTCGTCAGGTCGTAATGGGAGAACTTGATGACATTTTGATTCCACAAGAGATATGCGGCCTTTTTTACGAACTAAGGCATCTTCCATTTATGAACCGGATTACAAAGCATATTTTCCACATTTTTGAAATAAAACTGCAAATTTTCGAGTGTTCCAATTCCAAATAGGAATGATATTTCCGATTTAAAGACATAAATTTCCATTGATAGAGGGTATGTAGGCAGTGGGAATTTAATGTTGATCAATCCGATAGCGCGCTGGATGCTTTGTCCGAACCCATATTATAAGTTCCTGCTTTTCCTAAATTTGAGCTTAGCTACAATTAACCTAGAAAAAGCACGGGCTTGTTGGACACCTATCACTGTTCTTTGTGCACAGGAGTCAATGCATGCGCCCTGCCATTCTATTTGTCCATTCGGACTTGGTTTATCTTTCATGGAAATCATTTCCGAATCTGTCAAGAAAACAGTTTGAGGCTGTACCCTTTTACGATGAAATCGGATGCGTCGACTGAAATTTGACCTTCTATCCACTGAAAAAGGAGACCTACTTTTGTTAAGGGCAGTCTTGAATGAGAATTTTCTCATGCCGGAGGGATATTAACTGTTCTTTAGAGAAAACCCATTGGATCAACATCGACACCGAAGCTGTTAATTAATTTCGGGGTCCATTATTTCATCGTGAAAATTATGAGTAGTATTGGTGATTTCTTATTCATTGAGTGAATTACTCTCCTCAACCTCTTGGGAGCATTCCTTTTTCTTCTCAGTGTCGTTGAAGGGATCCTGAACATATTCGTCATCACTCAACATAGCTTCCTCGAGTTGTTGACATAGTTCGATGATTATTTGCTTAGCACGGTCTTGATTACTTCCTAAGGCTTTAAGGACGTTATTCGTGACGTTCAGTGGCATTGGAAAGTCTCGAATAAAATGTTTTTGTCTCCACAATAGTTACAAGGACGAACATTGCCAAAGCCGTCAGCACCATTATTACCAATTGTATCTTTACCGAAGCCATTCGAACGTTTTGATTAGGTACGTAGCGGTAGCCGATGATCGCGATCCTGGTTTAAGGTGTTTACCGTATGTTCCACGGTTTAAGTAAAGACCAGGAATAGTTGGAATACTTGGAGGCGTTTCCGGTCTAAATAAAGGATCGGAACGACCTGACATTTTTTCATCCCTCCGGTTTCCTTCTTTTATTCCTAATTAATCAGCCAGCCGGAATTCAGAGAATTATATAGCTGTTGAAAACTATACTGGGTTTTGCAGATGTGGCATTCGCAATCGATGCTTTAGCCCAAGGGGTACAAATGACGGCTTTAGAGAGGTATTTGACCTAATATTTTTCAGATCTATGCTTTGGTGGGCCTTACGGAGAAATTCGGTGATTGTTTCCCTTAGTGCCTCAAGAGCCTCGGGCACAGTACAACGCTTGCTTTCGATTATAGCAGATAATCTTAAGCTTTGGAAATGCTTTCAAATGCGATTATGACGAGTAGAGCTATTATACTCGTCTCTCATTATAGACACCGCTGCGGCAACGTTTCACATTGCCCAGATATATGCTCACAATAAAAATTTTTTGCTTCACCATCAAAAACGTTATGGAAGTATTCTAACTTCTTACCGTTATTGAGTTCTTTATCCACGGCTGCATAAAGTTACTTAGATATGTATTCATTAATATGCTCACCAAGTTTATCATTGAACTTTTCTGTGTGCTTGAAACGAGTGAAAAGGCTGTGAGCGACTTTCCAATCGTTACAATGGCGATATTTCTCATTTCTTTTCGAAGGTGAAGGTACATCAGGATATCTTCTCGCGGTAGAGAGTATTCGTATAATTCCCTTCTATCCTGTTCCAGCTCAGAAACTATGGATGAATGCACCAGTATATAGGAGAATTGTTCGGATGTTGCGTATTTTGTAGTCCCTTTAGCTTCAGGTAGTCTCAGAGAAGCCTAAATACTGTTGCAAGGCCAGAAAAAAATCCGTAATGTACAATATTTCCACAGGAAGATCTTCACGGAGGCCAGTGGTCGCATCTGTATATGACGGCTGCGGGTCTGCATAGATATAAAGGGCGAGGGCAGCTTTAACATCACAATGCGACTCGAACGTAGGTTTGAAAGCATTAAGGGAGTTTTCGATGTACTCTACCGTCACCATTTCGATAACTAGCCTTTTGCGATGTGTTAGAGCAGCAAAAGGTCAGGAATTGGTATGGTTTCAATTACCAATGGTTTAAGAAGATCAACTAAAATTATATGAAAGGATAGAGAAAGAAATGGAGTACTCGAAATTACTTTAACGAAAGCCTAAACGGATTTTCTCGTTGTTGACATGTTTCTTGCTGAAATTGTGTCCTTCAGCATCAGTGTTGTTGTGAATGGTGACCTTGCACAACTCGTAGCGGAAACTGTTCGGATGTTCCAATTTATAGAACTTATAGCTGTGTTCCTTTCCTTCTTTTCGTACCCTGTGCTGTAGATAGAAGGAGAATTCGCGGTTACACGGCTTGAAGAAAACCTTTGCGGTTTTGCCCTCATTCTTCTTTCTAATCCGCTCGTTGGACACTCAATAGATGTGATATGAAAGCCCTTAATTGGTGGGATGCAGCTAAAGAGGCCTGGAGGGCACAGAGGGACGGACGACTGCCTGAAGCTGTGGGTGTTTCGGAGGGGGCGGGGAGCCTGGGGATTCGGAAGGGTAGATCCGGGGGAAGAGGAGTAACGGCAGCGGAAGACGGTGCAGAAGGAGGAGGGGGAACCGTGGCGACAGGCTGAGCAGAGGAGAGAGGTGCGGTACCGAAGTTCAACACAGGAGTTCACTGTGGGGAGGGAGAGTTCGGGGAGGGAGAGTTTTCACAAGGCGTTGCTGCAGGGAAAAGAGGAGTCTCTCCTGTTACATCCTTCCTGGCACTCACTGCCTCGTCGTCAATGAGAGCATGGGCCGGGTTCAGTTCCTCGCCAGAGTAAAGCTCTAAAACTAAGATGTTCTCCAAGTGCTCACGTATGGATGACACCGCAATGTCAATGTTCAGTACGTTAGATACTTTTTTTCCCGCAATGATTGCTACAGGCTAACTTACTAGTTACAAGATACCCGGTAAAGATACTTAGAACAGCTGATTGATCAATGCAAGCTATAGCTTAAAACAAAAAGGCACAAACAATAAATCAAAAGAGCAATGTTCCACCAGATAGACGACGAGCCACGGCAGAACTGAACTTCCACCCACGACCAACGTAGATTCCCCGATAGACCGCAGAGTTCCACCAGCAACCGGACGCCAAGCAAGAGCGAGTCCAACTGCAGACAAAGACCGAACACTGAAAAAGTCCAGAAGCAACACCAAGACGAGAAAAAACACCGAGAACAAAAACAACACCAAGGACAGACCCAAGACCCAAGATCAAGACCACAGAGCAGCCGAGGACCACAAAAGGATGCGGGAACAACTGGCGGTGAAACAGTTAGAGCGGAGGAGGACGAAAGTTTAATTCCGGAATGTGGTTTCGCCCCGTAGATGAGCGGGGACGACAGCAGAATCTCGGCCACTTGGTTTGTGCTATACCGAGCACAATAATGAGGGGGAAGGAGGCACACAAGCTTTGCTGTCGTTGTTCTCGTTTTGTTTGTTGATGGTTGTGATGGTGTGCGGGATGCAACACCAACACTCTTATACTGTAGATTACCCTGTCAGATGTGCGCAGGTCGGGAGTAGACTGTAGACTAACTGACAAAATACAGTCCAATTGTGGAGCCTAACTTACAGTTTAAAGTACAATAAAAATAATCCAAAATCTATGATTTCAAATAATATACCTCAGAGTTCTTTGTCAGCAGTATGCGTACTTTATAAATTGGAACTACCGTAGGTTGACATTGTCTGTTGATGAAACCTACTTCGAATTCTAACAGCAACATTCTGCCACAAAGTCGATGGGATGCCAGCCTGCAAACAAGCAGCGTTACAAGTTACTGCCAACGCCGAGTGTTGCTGTAGAAGAATGCCTCGAACCTTCGAAAACCGTTCCGACAATGTACTGTACTGTGCGGTACAGTAGTGTACTGTACAGTACTGGACAGTAGTGTACTTCAGCATTTCGTTTACAGTGAGGTCATAATTAAATATCTCTCTTTCGTACAAGCCCCGATAGTCTTGTGTTTCGAAGAAAAGTGTAAACTTTTGATCAAAATTAATGAACTGGATGATCTCCATCAATAATTTCGAGACCCTATATGATTGTGGTTGTCGGAAAACCTTTTCAATAGATCGAACAAACATACCATCCAAGAGTAAAACGAGACCTTTCCCTTGTAAGATTCATGTGGCATCTCAACAATCACCATGTCCGTTTAGCGCACTGTATGCAACTAGTGCGCTGATCACTACATTTTAGAAGTCAGCAAGTGGGACTGTTGACATGCGTCATCTGCGGGAAACCTCCACTCTGCGGGGCCTCATCAGCATTTGAGTTCCCCTAAAAACACTAATCCCCTAAGACCTCTAAAACCCCTAAACTATAATGCAGATTACAACCCCATCGGAAGCTCTCAGGCGAAGGTGTCATTTCGGCTTTATCAAAAGCTCAGCTATGCCATTTGGTCCACGTTTGCAGCTTCAGTGATTGGTCGTAGCCCGCCGCATGCGGATGTTGGCCTCCCCCTCCCAAGCTAGTCAATTTTGGTGGCCCGGCACGTTGCACTTCCCGAAGTCTATTGATAAAGCAGCAAAATCCCCCCCTATCACCCTAAAAACTCTAATGGCCATATTGATTTATTCGCAATTCTCCGCCCCCGTGAATCGAAATCGGACTTTGGGAGCAACTCAGTTATTCAGTACGGTGTTTTAGTCTTCTCTTCTCACCGCGACCAGCTCTTGGAATGTCAAAGAGGAATTTCATGCTAGGAATTTCATGCTAACTTCTCCAAATTTGCAAAGGGCAAGTCACAAGAGAAAGCCATCCCAAGCCATCCCATCGTCAAAGACCAAGACGCAGCGCCGTCCTCAGCGCCACCTCCTCAATAAACGTGTCGAACTTGGCTGCCAACGCTGTGAACAGCAGTCCATCCGTTTTTGTGGATATCCGCACTCCTATTCTAAGTCGTGGACTGTTTACGAAAATCACCGATGGAACACAGCCAACTATATCGCAGTAGGACCTCATCCGCATTGAACTTCCCCGGTACTGCACCATATGCCCAGCTGTTGCGCAGCTTCCGTTCACGTCACATAGCACTCGGGCAGCGACGTGCTCCGGATACACGAGCTCACTAGATCGAAAATGACTCAGGGAATTTGCGTCCACGCATACGGGATTCTCGGTAGGCTGCAAAGATGGCTCTGAGGTGACTTGACTTTCGGACGGAGCAGCACTTGCAGTCATGGGCGCACTTGAAGGGGGAATCTGCATTGTTGGCGTAGGATCATCTGACGGCCTAGGTGACATTGAAGGCGGAACCTCATTTGATGACACAGGTTCATTGGAAGGAGTAGGAGAAATCGAGGGTTCATTCCTACTCGGAGACGGGGTCGCAATTGGGAGATAGATGCCAGTGGTTTTCGCTGCAAGCAGCCCAACACATTCTTGTTTCCTGTCAATCAGTGATTGCGCGCAAACTTCCAATGGTCTGGTGCAATCATCATTTGACGTACACTGCACCGGATCGCGGTGAGTGCAAACGCAAAGGCCAGAACATGGTAAGCCAGTGATAGTGAGACAGTCGCGCTCGCCAAGGCAATCTTGATCACGAAAGCAGAGCTCTCCGGTGAGACCTTGATGGGTGAAAATGGAGACTCCTTCCACAAAGGCTTTGGAAACGCAAGCGCGCATTTCAGATCCTGTAAATACGGCACATACTTCACCGGGGGTTTCACATTGTTCATCAGAGTCGCAAGGGACTGGGTCGGGTTGCATTTTGCAGATGCAATGATCAGTTTGGGTTGCACAGAGTTTGGCGGATGGATCAAACACGGTGACTCCCTCGTAACATAATCGATCACCAAGGCACTGGGTACTTGTCCAGCATTTCTCCCCGGACAACAGAACAGCCGATTCATTGAGCGGAGCAAAAGCTACAGCACTTGGCGCGGCTGCAGCTGAGATACAAAGCGGAAGCGGTTCGTCATACCCCTCTTCATTGGACAGGGCGCAAATCTCACCATCTGGGCAGCTGGCATCATCTTTGCATACTATTGCCTGTCCATCTGGAGGAATGCAACGGCATTCAACACCACTGCCAATAGAGCACACGGTATCTCCATTGTCGCACTGCCTTCCAGGAGCGCAATCATCGTTCTCACAGCAGTATTCAAAGGTCAAACCCTGCCTTTCGTTGGGTGTCAAGGAGAATCGGGAGTTGAAGGGTGGTGAGAAGAACTCCTCTGTTGAATTGGATGGTGACGGAAGCGACGAATAGTGGCAGATGATGTGGAATGAACGAGTGACTTTGGGTTGTGAAGGGTGACTTGCCGTCTCAGAGCTTTCCTGAACAAACCATGCGTTTGGGTGGCATTGCGGATGGTCCAGTAGGAGGGGTTGCGGGAATGGCGTAGACGATAGAAAGGTGAATATGAAAATAGCAAAGTGAACATGGTAGATCATGGCTGTTGCGATAACAAGGAAGGATGGTGAGCTGTAGAAGAGGGTGAAGATCGGTTTCTGTCCTCAACGGCACTTTTTCTACTTGCAAGTTTTCAGGGACAGTACTGTACAGTACAGTACAGTACTGAGACTATCTGAGACTATCCGTTGCAGTTGCACTGTTGGGGAGGGTTTACGGTAGTACTGTACTGTACAGGACTGGACTGGATTGGACGGAATCTCAAACAATCGGTAAGCGTTGCGAATGACGTTTGCGACGACGGCAAGGGTTTTTTCCGCCGCTTTGCTTCCTTCACTGCTTCCCGTCGCGGTTTCTCGCCTCAACAGGAGCTCCGCGACTTTGTTACCCGTTTTGCGTCTAGTCTCCAAATAATGCAGGCGCGACAGATTTCTACCCGCCCCCGCATCCGTAGTTAATTTCTGAATACCCTCCGCACGCTTCTGTGCAACATTGTCCAACCCATAAACATTTACCATCACGCGAATTACGTATTACATACTGTCGATAAACAGGAATGCATCTACAGTACACTACAGTACAGTACTGTACACTACTACACTCTGGAAGTTTCTACGGCCCGTAATTACACCGCTTGTTTGCCTCTGGTGCAATGGATTTCATCTTCCATAACTGTAAGCGCACCTGTTTCGTGATCAATGTTGAAAATGTCCCTGTGCACCCCCTCTACCCTGTTTACGTCGCGTGCGATAGATACTTTTTATAGTGTACTGTAAACAATGTGATGTGTACCTCACAACTTCTACTGTACTGTACAGTAACGTATCGTATTTTACTCTACTGTACAGTACAGTACAGTACATTCGCTGTTATGTTCAAACTTGCAGCTAGGCCTGTAAGCTAGATTTGGAAGTACTGTACAGTACTGTATGTATGTACTTGTACAATTTGTCCCAATCAATCTCAATTCGAACCGTACAAATCAAGGCAAAATATTTTATCGTCCGGCGGGCCAAGAGCTTGATTATCACTAATCGACTACAGTACAGTACGGGCCGTGCCTCTACTAGTAGTGATTCGGTACTGTAGAGGCACAACTTCTTCCAAAATCTGTGATTTTCGTGCCATTTGTGAGGATATATCTTTACCAGTTTTACAGTACAGGGTGGCACAGAAGCTTGCGGAGGGTACTCAGAAATACCATTTAGCCTAACTTTACAATATATGGCATTAGCATGACTGATGTCCGCTGCAGGATCCGACAATATTGCCAGCAAAGAGCTAACCGGGTAGTCCACGTCGGCCACGTGCAGCGACATGCGCAAAAAAATAGATTGTACAATACTGCTGCTGGGTCGACCAGCACGTCGGAACCTCAACCTGGCAGTCTACGCCTGTTGCACGGGCGATACGGCCGCCATGGACATTGCAGCGCGAATCATGCCGGTGTTTGCGACTGAACCCGGGGGGGGCATAGGTCCACTGCGTGGTCTCCTAACCTGTCTATCGGGCTTTCACAGTGATCGCAGTTCCGGGGAAGCGAGTCATCGTAAACGGGCAGCCCAAGGTAGCGTCGTAACATGATCTTCCAGTGCACTGGGGACATTGCCGTGTTGGCGGAGGGATGTGCAAAGAGGAAGGCGGCACCGGGGCCTTTGCGGAATGCGAGGCTGTGTATTCAATGCCTCACTGCGGCTGCGGTGGGGTCATCGGGATTCGGGGAACGAGCTTATTCTTCGTCGTCTCAATGAGCCTTGGCCCACGCCTCCTGCTGAACACTCTTTACGCTTGGTTTGTTTGAATGTCGATGTGCGAGTAATTGAAAATTTCAGTTGGCTATGGAAACGGTGGTCGAGAGTGGTTCGGGGTTCAACTTCCCATCTCCCGGGCTCAATCTATGTCCAAGAACACAACACACATAACCACTCAAAAACGCTTCCCCAATATAAGAATACTCGTTTACCGGAACCGCGTTTCAGAGACTGTTTGTTGGCACCGGAGGATCATTGCGGACTATAATAGCGGAGACGATCGGCTGGCTGTCTGGGGAGGAGGTATAGTCATTCGCAGCCCGATCTGAGAGGAAAAGCAGTAATTAATCGCGGAAAGTGGGCGGAAGAGCAGTTCTTAATCGCTAGCATGGATCAGGTTGTCCTGGAGCACATACCTTTGGAAGGCATCGACTATAATACACCCGTACTGATTTTAGATGACCCAGCTCCCGCAGCACCAAAGCATATGCCCAACATCGCATCACAGACCCCGATCTTCGTGAACAGTCTCTGCCCTCTCTAAAAGAGATATTTACAACCTGCACCGCTGTCATATTACATATACAATGCCGACAAAGTTCCGCGCTTGTCCACCAGAGACGTATGCAGAGGCTATCGACATTGGACTGAACGCATGTCTTGCTGAGAATCCACGAGCAACTCAGGCGCTTACTAAAATGTTGCTATTCCCAGCCGTTATGCTTACGAACATTCACTCGTCAGATTCCTGCTCCAGTAAATACCGATGGCATTCCATTAAGGACAAAATGAGAGACAGAATAGATTCCTGGAACGCAGGGCACTTTAAAAAAACTACGGTCGCAAGCACTCGACCAGTCCGAAAACCGCACGGCATCAATTTGTCCCTCTTCGGACCAGCAACAAGTCAACATCAAAAGAGCGATAAAACTGGCCAAAGAAGGTGCGTACTGAAAGGCTGCACAAGCTTTGCGCTCGTTATGGCCCTACCAGCAACCGTTGATGTTAAGGTAGGCTACTCTTCTGCTGCGCTTGTTGCTACGTAGGTGTTTTCCACAAGGTTCTGCTGCGGGAATGTGACGTTGCACTCCTTGAACCGCGAATGATCCTTTTCGGTTGCTCTTCTGACCTCTGGCCCTCATATTCCTTTTTCCGAGCCTGTTAATTTCCCTCTAATGTGCACTGGGCAGCCCGAGTTCGCAAAGAGTGCAGCGCAACGAATTTTTATTTATTCTCTGGCTTTAAACTTTGATTGCGGCTGATAAAGACCTTGTCCACGATGGTGCAGGTCATTTCTATATCTGCAGGGGCTTTTTGATGACGAGACATGGATGGAGGTTCCAGCACAAACCTCGGAGTTCTGTCGCATCGACAGCAATGGGATTGCGGCGTTTCGACCATAGGGTGACGGGTTGTTTTTGGTTCTGCTGGCCTTTTTGTTGTTGATGGAACACGAAAAGTGGAGAGAACTACACTCGGAGTGCAGATACTCGGAGTGCAACCAGGATGAGTCGGAACGAGAACTTGATTTAGAAGACTACTCTTTTTCTGCCTCGTCGACTGCTATCTGAGACTCTGACCCTTTCTCTGATCCCCCATGCGCCGAGCTTGACCCTACCTGACTACTTCCTGTCGTTTCCTTCTCCTTTTCCGGCTGCTCGATGCGGCGTTGGTCTTGATTAACCCGTGATACTCCTGGTTTTTGAAGAGGTTTCCGAAGTCCACCCAAATCAGGCTTGCGGGCAAGTCTGTTCATGTGCCTCAGCAGTCACTAAGAGTATTACCCCTCTGAGCCCGTTGGTCAGCACATCCACCCCAACGAGACAAGGGAAATCTGTGTTTTATTGGGCATTGACCACTTGGACTTTGGTGTTTACACTGCCAGTTCAAGAAGCACCTGCTTCGCGATGAAGGAGAGCGAGATGTTGTCGATTTGGTTTTCTCAGGGTTGAGCTGCTGAATATTGGTTGGAAATATCGAGGTGGCTGCGGTGTTGTGTCGTGTTCTGGGCGGGAGACTGAGCCCAGAAAACGGAAGGGCGAGGGCCGAACATGGGAGCGTAAGACCAGAACCTCTCTCAACCACTGTTTGTAATAAAATTGAATCTTCCAAAAACTAGCTAGCCACATAGCTCTAAAATCACAGATGTTGGGAGAAACTAGCCTCTGCTGTACCGACTCACAAAATTGGGTTTGAGTGCCACAGAATGCACTAATAAAACTGAAGGCGGTTTAAAAATGTTTCTTAAGAATGAGGATTGAATATGAACAGCTTCACTCTAATCATTCTAGGTTCTTTTTGCTGTACATACAAAGTTTCAAACAATATATAAAACTTGAATTTTTCAAAAAGGATAGCTGGGGCAGTGAAATAGGTATAAAACGAAACACTTCAGGTAGCAGCTTTTTAGAGTAATTTAAGAGGTATCACTCGGCACCCTGTAGGATATTCCGGGCCACAACCGACCATATTTTTCAAATATTAAATCACCCCACATTTACCTCTGGTAGCAGCTCCAACAAAATGAAGCCTATGAGCAGTAAGTTACTGTAGCACAGAGCCATTCTCATTCTCTTCAAGGGGTGGTCACTTTCAAACTCAAGACCAAAAATCATGTCTCGCGGCAATCCCAACTCTAAAAAGGAGAGGGGAAAACAGCAGCGTATCTTGAGGCCCAATCAACCATGGCAGAGACGATAAGGAAACTGCAACAGCCCAAAATAGTCTTCTGTGACTTCGCCAGGTTGAGGAATCAGTATGGGTCTAAACCAAGACCTAATAGTTGAACAGGCACGTATGCGGCACTCGCCAACATCACTTTACTGTGATGTTCTAAAACTTGTTCAATAGGGCAGACGTCAGGATGGAGTGACTGTCAGAATAAGGCTGAAACACAGGCACGTGTCGGACATAGGGCTATCTATTGTTTGTTTACATAGTAGTATACGATGGTATGATCGCATATGCGTACACAACAAGATGTTACATCAGTGATGATGATCGGAAAAGTTGGCAATTGTGAATGCACCAATGTGAGCTATTATAACGCTAGCGTCAAACAACTTGTCAAGAACTCTAATAGCAATGGTGTTATGAACATTTTCTGTCAATTAGAACATTTTGATTAACTAGGGTATGCATAGCATCACAGAGAGAGGCAAGGTGAGGTGATTCGACCTGCTGTACTGAGACTAGGAAGTAGTATAATAGGGCAGCAAATCTCATCCCTCTGATGATCGCGGGATTATCAAGGGCATTGAAAAAGAACTTGAAACTCTAATAGGCCGTCCATGACAACAGACCGGGACTTTCGCCGCTTAATGGGAGAAGGCAAAAAAAACAAGATAAATCTGCAAGCGAACTTCGCAAGGCGTGTTATTTGCCCAATCAAGGCAAAATTATGGTACTTGTTAAACAGTAGCTGCTTGTTCCGCTTTTGTTTAATGAAAAACGCTTAATAAGTGACCAAGTACCATATGAAAAATTGAGTGTCATTTTAAGAAAATAGTGTCACCTATGGAATCATTCAGCTGCGTAACGTCATTTTTACTAACGAATTGCCCTGATTGTTACGCGTGACATTTGAATTTTCATGTCAATGATGAGCTCATTTTCCCTGAACAGAACAGGGGTGGGCCATTTGTGGTCTGGGCTGGATTTTCTTTTTATTGAAGCACTCATATAGCCGTCCTTACTAGGCGTTGGAAGTCAAATAATTACAGTAACACAATGGACCATAATTGCCACTCTCTGAAGGGCAAGAAAAAAACTAGGACTGGATTCTATTGCAAAATTGCCTAAATTCATACTTTCAATTATTTAATTTAGTGATTTCATGAGAATGATGTCACCATTCTTAAGTTTCCTTCTAATAGCCTAGATCTCAACCAGTTTGAGATGTTATGGAAAAAAATGCAGAGAGCTTTTCATGTTGATCAGCTTCAACATGATAGTCACCAAGAGCTGTTTGAATAATTGCATCAATGCTGGTCCAATATTGTCTCAAGTTTCAGGTTCATTCTTGATTCTATTCCAAAGAGGCTTGAAAGGTTTTCTGCTGTGACGAGAAGGTATAATAGGTACTAGAATTAAAATAATACCCTCTCTGATAAGTCAATGTACGCCCCAAGTAGCTTTTCCGAAAAACTATGATTTATTTGCCCATACTTTAAAAACCTGTTTCCATAGAAGCAGGAATTTCAGAAAGAATTGGTCGCAGCTTTCTTGCTTTTTGAAACATTATATTTACCGTAAATCTTTAAAGCACCTCCGGTTTATGTTGGTGAACATAGCTTACAGTATGTTATCCAATGAAGATTACTCTATAGGGCAACCCGGTTACCAATTTTAGCAGTTTCACAAATTTATTCATCCCCTGGACTTTGGAACACCAAGCGAGAATCTATTTATCATTACTACATTTACTACATTTCTTTGAATTTCGCAGCGCTTTAGGGCCAAAATAAGACTCCATTGAATATCACCAGTATTTCAACATAATTAAACCCGCTGAGGAAATAAATACAGTTCCTCTGAGTGCCTTCTTGCAACAGACATGGTCTTTTATAGAGAACATTGACTGTATCACGGAACCACAGGATACAATATGACTTTTCTCTCCTGCAATTGAGTTCCAATGAAATTAGAATTATCCATTCCTCTCAACCCATTTAATCGTTCGAAACAGAAACTATAATATCGAGGGTCCAGTACCAATTTTGCATAATAACGCAATTTTTCTCAACAGCATCTAGTTCTTTATTGCACTAAAGTCTGCGCAGATGTATAAGCATGTTAATTTTGGCCTGCAGCATTTCAAAGGCAAGCTGCACCAGCCGTCATGGACAATGCGACCTTTTTGATGGCTGGTCTGAAGGTAGCCTTTTAGGGAGCCTAGTTACTTCCCACTTACTGTGTCTGCGTACCTCTCTGAGTCGATTGTGGTTGCCTGGAAAACTATGGATAGATTGGATATAACTTCCAAAAGTAAAAAACCTAAACCTTTCCCTGTGTATCAAATAAGCGTCATAAGCAATTTTAAACAATCCATTCTCTCATACGGAATGTTTTTGCTTCATTTTTAACTGGATCTGTGATTGAGGGTACAAGAAATTTTTACCCTTGATAAATCCCACTGGAGAGAAAGTAGCTGTAGCTAAAACTTACGAATGGAACACTGGACTTCGGTAGATTTTTGGAAATCTATTCGTCATCTTTTTAGAAAGAATCAATTTTTATGGATTAAGGTTATTCAGCGTACCGAGAAAAATCGAAGCAGACTCTTTATACGAAAATTAAGATACAAAATCACTTTCATTTGTAACGAAGGCACCGTGCGCTTTCCAACATATATATCTTGTTGAACTTCATAGAAAAGCTACCATTTCAAGCTACTACTGTCGGCATCCTCAGACAACCTAGGAATCCAACTCTTGCGAATTATTTTCCAATGCCAAGATCTTCGCAGATGTTTTTTGTTTCAAGCATTGTTCTTCAAGTCATAAAACTGCAGAGAATCATATTTCTTTCAAAAAAGAGAGATCGACCGAGTCCGGGACTTCCCATGTTTCCTCTCAGCAACCTGAGGACATACCACAGCTCAAAATACGCATATCTGCAAACTGCTTTCACTAGTATAGAAATAGCTCCCCCCACTATAGTTTAGTTGCTCTAGTAGCTTCTGCTTACTTCAATATATATTTTTGCCTTAAGTTTATGAGAAGTTGGTTTTAGATTCTATGTTGCCTTTTAAAACTCTGAACATAGTAGAGGTAACCCATGTAAACCCAAATATCATTTCAAAATTTTATCAGGAGCTTTCTAATAGTCGTCGAGTACTTGGTGATGAGCAAAATAGTCATTTAATAGCGGATTTTGTTTCTTTCCTGGCCTAGACCCTTAGGGGGCTTTGTTTACAAAATTACATCGGTATTCAATATTAAAATAATTGGGTTTTGTTTTGGCGCCTTTTTCGGTGGATGCCAATATTAACAGCCAATGCGATAAGAAATGCTTCAACGTCACGGAACGAAATGCCCTGAATGGGACCTATAAAGAGGGATGGAGAACATTTCGGCCCCATGGCAACTTAATTTGGATTGGATTGGGAAAAATATTAATAACTGAGAGGTTTTCATCGAAGGTTTTGAAACTTGACCGCATTTAGTAATAAGGGACTCTAAAGACGCTTTAGATTTACCTGAGTAATAGAAGGAATAATATAGTAGCATCTATGATTAAGATCATAATTTAAAAAATAAAATCGATAAAAACTGTGATTATTTAGCCTCTATCCATAGCTTTCCAGCCCATGTCTCATTATACCAATTTATGATATATATAAGTGGTTAAGAGTGCCTACTTATCAGATAAGTGAGCTTAATGAGGAATTGATGGATATATTATTGCGGAGCAATGGCCAACTTCTAGATAACTGAAACTCAAGTAAAGACAGATCCTGCACCTATATGCCCAATAGCTGGGGAACGAGGGATATAAATCACGAAGATACGGATTTCCTCGCCTTCTAGAAACCAAATCTTTCACTGAAACTGCTATTACGGTCATAAGGTAATGAATTGTTAAATGTTTCTAACAGTACCCACATCCGACGGCTTGTAGTTTTCAGCGTATGATCCCGTAGATTTTAAAGCCGTAATACACCTTTGCTTCAAATTTCAAAGCCTGAGGATGTCGTGAAAGCGTACATGAAAGTAAAAGGAAGACATTTTATAAGTCTCTGGAGCCGTCTCGCACATAATCCCGTATTTGTAGATATTGTTTCATGACGCTGATGCGACAACAGCTCAACGTATATTTAATTCTGTAATGAGTACGCTCCGCCTTTTATTGGAATGAATCGACATAGACCTGAAACAATAGTTTTCCCGAAACGATTATGAACTTTTAATGAAAGTTCTTCAAGACCTTATCGTCTGGATTTCTAATGATTATATATGTACTGCAAACAAGAAATCAGAAAAAATATACTGAAAAAGGGACCTATTTATATCTAATTTTAAACTATATCACCGTGTTTTATCAAAATAATTTGGATCGACGAAAAAATGAGAATTTTCAGACGATTTATCACTGAGAAATGACTCTAGTGCTTTCATTATCTCCTATTACTCCTTGGGGAGGGAAGTTACGTTCGAGAAGACAATTGAAAATTTAAGACGCGGAAACTTCCTCTCGGCACCCATAAAAAGCAAGCAAACCAATTGAGTCTCTTAAGTATCTCGCAGCTAAATTCCATCCTTTTCACTTTATCCACATTTTTCATTCTTTCTATTTTATTTTATTCAAATTTTTGTCCGTCAAGGTTGATCAGTTTCTACATTATATCGTGAGGCTTTTTTAGAGCGGTATTCTGCTATTCTACCTAGTTTGCCTTTCCTGGTCAAACTTCAAACGCCCTTCCGGGAGCGAGAGCTACTTTCGCCAATTTCTCTACCCCTCTCATAGAATAAAATATAATGTGGTTTACATAGAACCATATTACAAAACGGACTTCTGTTCATAGCTTTTCCCTTTAAGTTTTAGAGGCCCACTTTCTGCAGATTCCTTGACGCCCTACAGTGATTCATTCCTTTCTCTTCGCTTGGGATATGAGCTTGCTCAGTAATAAATTTCGATTCCCTCATTCTCTTCGACAATTCTTCGTCTTCAAAATTTCTTAAGAATCTATTCCTTAGAATTCTGATCCTCTCACTGATTGGGTCGACTAGAATATATTTAAATGCTTTTATCGCTTTAGCTTGAGCCATTTTGTAAAACAGGTTGAAAGGGTGGAATGGGGGCCTTCTGATTAGCTTTACATAGCAATTGAATAACATATTCGGAAATTTGGCTAGGAAAAGTTCTCGAGCTGTCGTAAAGTCTTTTACTTTCGAAAAAAGACCTTGAAAATGTGCACCCCTAGCATGGAATCATTTTAGTAACACGTAACTTAATTTTGAAAAATTGAAGTTATGCAGATTGCGAGTGATACTGTACAATCTCTCATAATTGATTCGTTCGTCTTGCTATCGGTATCATTAAATACCGATACGCCAGTCGCAGTTCCATACACAGTTCCTAGTGCTTAGATTCGCGCGGCGAACGTGCGTAAATGGTTGGCAATTGTGGTTATATTCCACGAAGACGCGATGGAGGAGTTACAGATTGAAAGCATGGAAGCACAAAATGCTGCGAAAGTGACGCATCGGCCGTAGTCGTGAGTAGCACCTTCAATTAGGATATCTGGATAGAAGAAGACCTAGGAGGGCAAGTTGGGGCATGGATTGGTGAATTTCATGAATAGAGAAGTCATAAGATTCATTTTTTTCTGCCTCTGCTCGTGCAGACTTTGGGGAGATCTAAATTAGATCGTATCCTTAAAACTATTTGTGTCCATATTCCGGGTTGCGGTGGGAGGAGCTAAGTTCACTCGGATACCAGGTACTAACTTCTAAATAAGGCTCTATGCAAATCAAAAAGTACAATAATATAAGTTTTTTTGGATTTTTTGAAACAATTTTGTGTGAAACAACAATAGCTTCGATTTTTCGCGCCAAGAATGTTAAAGTTTTCGAAATTAGTCCTGCAAAAAGTTTATTCTCTTTAATTTGAACCGTGCATGTATGATGCAATTACAGATCCATTTTTTCATTGAAGATGTTACGAAAGGGCGAATTCTACTACAGCTCATCTCAGCATCATACGGAGTCGCCCTGCCCTTTTGTGAGCTAAAAAGTTATCCAATGAGATTCCACATCTTTTTCGCCCTCTTTGCTTTAGAAAGTAGTTTTTTGCCTCTACTATACATATTTTATTCAAATTTTCTGAAGTGTAAAGAAGAATTGTATGCTCTAAAGCGCCTTGAGGTGGCAAAGTCTTTGAGATACCGCAAATTGGGGGAAATTGAAAGTTATTATTGCTTTATATAGCTTCAAGTAGACGCCATGTCATTAAAAGTTCAATAGGGCAAGCTCTATATAAATAGTTTCTCTGAAATTATAACTTAGCAGAGAAATTTTCGAAGAAATGGGTAGTAAAAAGTCGTGGCAAACAAAAGATAGTCTATTATGCTTTGTTGGGACTGATTAAGGCCTCTTAAAATGGTGCGAAACGATTAAAATATTCACAGACCACGTTTCGATAGAGAATTCAAAACAGTGTTGTACACTGCCAAAATTCATATCAAGAATGATCATCAAATGTGAACGCATGGGATATGTAATATTTGGTAGATATCACAATATTTAGAAGGCCCTCTCCTTAGAAGGATTTTTCTAAGGACTGATCTCAATACACCTCGAAGAAGGTCACCTGAGGACCACGTACGCAATATCGCGATTGTATAATCGAACCAAAAAACTAAAGATAGTTATCTCAACAATGAACTAAATTTTATCCTTTTACTGCGATATATAGTATTAGTTTATTGAAACAGATAGCTTTATTTTTACTTCAAACCTCTGTGAGCACCTTGGACTGCTATTAATATCAACCGCGATAATTTAGAATCTTGAAATGCATCAAGAATAAAAGACAGCTACGTTTATGTGATACGTGAAAACTAATGTGAAAGAGTTCATTTTTTCCACTTCCAGAGCACGATGGAGTCGAAGGATCTTTGTGAGGGTGCGAAGAACATTTCATTGGGGATCTATAACTGCAAAGCACAAAGGTGGTTGCTCTTAGTGTCAAATGCATGGTGAGTTACTACTGAAATCAGAACGGGAAGAAAATGAGAGAGATGGCGCCTCATATTTAGCCCTTAGCATAGTTGAACACAATTTAGAAACCGCCCCAGACAGGATCGCAACGGCGGTGTATAATATGCGAGAAACTGTCAGTGAATTTCAGTACAGGCTTATGTCTGACTCCGTCCGATTCCCGTGGTTTCCTCGCACACTCCAGGTAAGAGCTACTACAAACCCCTGAATGTACGATAACGATATTTTTGCCGGGCTATAGTTCCTTCGGTGACTTTCTTCACAAAACTTACGCTTGAAAATACAGCTCTTCATGGGTACCTAGCACGCACATGGGAGAAAACCACTACATTGGCCTGGGCTTATGCACTTGTAGTTTTATCCTTGCAAGAGGTTGAACATTTACCACACCCCGACTTCACCCTCGGAAGTGAGCATATATAAATTTTGCGGCATTATAGAAGTCTATTCCAGTTTGTGTTTCTGTATGCCTCGAGTACTTTCCGTTCCGACGTCATATTTTTATGATTTGATCTAGTTGACTGGCCTGTGACCTCTGGATTTGTGCTTAAATTATGGGCAGGCTATCCTGTCCCTCGGAAACTAGTTTAATTCTATGGTAGTAGCTTTTCCTATGACTCGTCAAAATTCTAAGCAATATTATTATGTATCTGTTTCCTGTCGATCGATAAAAAAGACTACCCCTTCCATTGAAATACAGCCGCAGAAATTCTTCCAGTCTCCACAGGAGCGGTCTACGATGAACAAATATTCTGATTTGTATCAGTTTTGTATCCTTCTTTCCGTCAGCGCAGACACGACTGTTTACGTTAAAACCCGAGAATCTTGAATTTCATTGCAACCCTCCTCCCTGCATAACTTCCAGCAAAATCTGTTAGCCACGTAAATAGTAAAATATTTTACTGGCCTAGGAAACTTAAACTTTCGTACCTTGCGGACGGATCCTCAAACAACTAAAACCCTGGAAGAGAGTCACCTGTCATCTACTTTGTAGGTGCCAAAAAATGCAGGTGGAAAATGAAGCCTTCGATAATTGACCATATGAATCAGCTTGAAAACAATTTAAGCAACCAATCGTAGCGCACAAAGTGAGAAACCTTCCATTCTCTTCATCAAAGGGAAAGAAAATATTTTGAACCCGTCATTTCAAACTCAATTAAACGGAGAAATAGTCCAAATAAAACATCGATATGGACGTCTGCAATCAGTACCTCACAAGCCACATAACTCTGGGAGCGCGTTGTTGTCTCCTTCCTCCGGCATGTATTTTTAAGTTGATATGCATCTTTTTTCTTTTCTTCCAACCAGGAAAGGCCAACTTAAACCCATAATTTACAACTTAAACTGGTAAATTTAATAACTATGGTATAATGACCGATCATGATGTCATAATTTCTGGTTATTTACTACCGTAACTTTCACATAAGAGTCGTTCCATCTCGATCCTACGAGATAAAAGTAACCTTATGTCTTGAAAATGAATATGAAATTCCACGAGAGCCAAATGTACCCTCTTTGTCTACATGCATTTAGCCAAACTGAATGTCTTAGAAAAATTTGTAAGACTTTTCAAAATGTTTCTCCTTGAAAACAGGGGCAACAATAAGGCGGGGATAGGCATTTAGTCTACCATCAATCCACACAAAGTATTTTTACCGATTACTGTCAAGTAAAAATTAGAGGTCTGAATTCCAGAAATAAATCCCTCAGATAAAGCAAAATATAAAAGTCAAGCATGAACATTCAGACGCTACTTTTTTATATGTAAATTAATATAGTTCATAGTGCCTTTAAAAGTAGAAGCAGATTTCACCAAAGCGACATATATTATCTCTGTTTAAAATGATATTTGCAGCTAAAAATTCAACAATATCGACATAAGAGCTCCAGCATTCCAAGAAACCATGCCGTAAATATAAATACATCATGAATATTCTGTACGAGAGAGTAAAATATTCGATTTCAGCAACCTTTCATGAACGACACTTCGATAGGTCCCCGGCCTTCTGCCAATCTTATCTGAAACTAATTTTCAACGAAATGAGTTCGGAGTCTACACGGCTGATACCTCTCTCATGTAGAACAAACTTGTGATCTATATTCCCGTCCACGGGCCATAGCGGTACAATATTCTTGCGTACATTAGAGAATAATTGCATGATATCATTAGTAAATGACTTTCATGGCAAGAGATTATCAATCAAAATTTTAGTGTAATTACTCTCTGTTCTCTCTGCTGACAGCTTACAGCTTGCAAAGAGGCTTACATGTATTTTTTAAGTTTACTTTTCAACCTAGAACTTAACCGTGACGTTGATGCTCTGTACAGTGCTGCAAGTTTGAGCTGATCTACTTTAGATCAGCTTAAGTAGTTTTATTGTTAGCCTTTCACCGTCGTTTATATGGCTTCTGGAAATTTCCTTCGATCGCCCGAAAGCACCAGCGGACTCGCCTCGAGGTCTATATAAGCCCAGGCCTTTCTCTATGTTCTGTATGAGTAAAGTTCCTCACCACCTTCTTTTATCTCTTCTTCTTGGTCCTTCACTCTCTCACTCTCTTTCGCTCGCTCACTCCTTCTCTCTCCCGCTGAATCTCTTTTTCCCCCACCCATTCTGTCTCTCGTTCACACTATCAGGTTATGGGCCAGGGTCGCTAACGCTGCTCAACGACTTACCTCATTCGCGTCGCTATCTTCGTCGCTAACCACAACGGGGCTACCCTACACTACTCTTCGGGGGAAAAGAACACATCTGACCTAGGGAAGGGAGAGCAAAAAGCTGCATTCGGTTTGGTGTAACTTTTCTGTCGTCTCTGCACTACCTACTAACCTTCTGTCTCGTGACCTGTTTACCGCCCGTCGTCTCTGCACTACCTATCTCGGTTAATTTGCTGCCCTTCGTCGTTCTACATCCCCGCACCACAGCCCGTAGCCCATTTTTGGCCTCTCACACAGAACTTCTGGACTTATGCCATCCAGTAGAAATACTGTAATGCAAATTTGTAACGAGATAATAATGTTGTCTAGAAAACAACTAAGTAAAAAATCGAAAAAGCAGCCAACCATGTCAAATAAAGCACTGTAGAGAAAAAGTACTCAGTTATACAACTGCTAACCACTTACACCGAATTCTTAGATTCATCAAGGAAGATCCAATTTTTTTGAAACCCAACTACTTAGTAGAGACTGGAATAAAACAGAAAACAATTCTCTACTACAAAGTTGTGTAACAGAGAATATCATTACTCTTAAATAGTTTCTATTATTATTGAAATAATATTACAGAGACATTCCTAGAATAACTTTCGTTCAATGTGCTCTAGCCGCGAGAAACGGACGACAATTGACCATTTTCAGAGTAAAACAGACTGCAAATATGTGCTTCTCTGGTTGAAATCAAGCTGAAATTGAAAAATTATCCCTTCCTCGGGCCTTCGATCTCGAAAATCTGTGTACGTGACAACGGAATTGCAGGTACTGGGTATAGTCACAGGTGAATGTAACGGATGTTCTACTCCTGAAAGATATTCTTGTCTATCCCGAAATACCCCAGACAACTATAACTGACTAGTAACGGCCATTTTTTGCATTCTTTGATGTCCAAAGAACCCCATACTGTTTGGGATGTAATCTTTTACCAAAAATATAGGCATTTGTAACATGAAAAGACATTGAGAGAGATTATATTTACTCATAAGTTACACAGAGCGTGCAACGACTGACCGACTATTCAGTTACAAGCTAAATGGACTGTAAAAAACCGTCGAGCTCCCCCGGCTCAAAGCCTTCCGGATTCTCACAGTGAGCAAATGTAAAGATGAGGTTTAACTGGAGTGGCTAAATTACGGATGCTAGGGGGCGTGATATATCATAAACGCCGCGCACGTGGACCAAATGGAATAACTAAGCTATTGACAACGCTGAGTCTTCAATATTCCCTTGAAGCATCCACAGAATGTCGTTACAACGGCCATATATTCATGAATTATTTTCGATGTGTCTTAGACCGCAAAAAAAAATTGTCGAAAGTTAGGTACACAAATTTCTGTTCTAATTTCGATCTTCCTGGAGAGCTTCAAAGTTAATGGCTGCCAATTTGCTGAAAATTTTAATTCTTTTGTATGCATTCTTTACTAAGATTGAAAGCACTTCACCGTCTATTATGGGTACAGCTTTTCTGGATTCAATATTTAATTATGAATCTCTATGCCATAGGGAAAGACTAGAGATGTTGAGATCGTCAGATCTCAGGTGCACTAAGATGACAACAGGCCACGTAGTCAGTCCGGAAACTAATTATTTCACCCCATATTGGGCGCCGTATTTTGTCCCCTGAACGTTTGTCGGCCAAATGCAGTATGTTTCATGCTTCTCCGCAACAAAAAGACTGCACAAATGCTGATTACTACATTGTGACAAAAGAAATTCATGAGTATTTTTTGAAAAAGGGCAAAATCAAAGGGTTTATTAATTTTATATATGCTTTCTTAAATCCAGTCAAAATGTGTGCGGTTGTGTATATGAATTTGTAATTTTGCAAATTTCTTTTTTTCGCGGGTTCCGTAGAGGGGGATCGAGCGTCCTTTATATACTGCGTTAAGCATTATGAATTGCATTAGAACTATTTATTTTGGGAGAGAAGATTATTTCATGTTGATTCACGATGATTGAATGTAGACCCACGTACATTATTTTGATAATTAAACTACATTCAACACACGATAATAATGATAAACAGGATAATAATGCAACTTAGGGGATTTTTTGCCCTCTCACTTGCACCATAATAGTTTCAATTTGACACAGCCCCTCGATTGGACGAGTATTTCGCTCTGAATTAACTGCCAAGCAGCTTTTTCTGCCTTTTATTATGCTGGTTTTTCGATTTTTTAAATGTCACAATTCAAAATGAAGAAAATTAACTGCTGCTGTGTTTATTTTCCTTTTTTTACAGCTATTATTTATCAATGAGCTTGAAGAATATACATTTTCTTGCTCTTTTTTCGGGCTGCTGGTGTTTCCGCTCTGCTTCTGAAGCCTAATTTTTTCATTCTTCTTCTGCTTCCTCTTCCGAAGTTCATAAAAAATATTAAAATAAAACACAAAGATATTTATACCACGAGTTTCCATGGCTATGCAACTGACACAAGCGAAAATCCGGCTCAAGGCGTCTTACTTCATTAGATTTTTAATTAGATCAGCTTTCTTTTGGTTAGGGGAAACATGATCAAGATTGATTATGATACTTCGAATAATTTATTTGTACCGCGTGCTTTTTCAATATGCTGATTCCTTTTGGAGTCCAAAGGCTTAGTATTGAAAGTCCAATTGAATTATAAAGGCAATATTTAGGATTTGTCGGCATGCAGGAGCATGTCTTTCTCTTTAGAAGTGCATTAAACGCTCTGTCTATAGCAGCTGCCCATTGCGGGATGTGACAATAGTTCATCTACAGTTTTCAGGTTTTCCATTCCGTCAGAATAATCCATCTCTAGACTCTGTTGAGGCACGGAAGTTACACATTGGAATAATTTACCCTGTCTAGATTCATATGGTTAAGAACTGTCTTAGGGAGTTCAAATCTGCTCTTGATAGTCGAAATATCGTAACTTGTGTGTACGGTTCGAGACAGTAAACATGATACTTTTTAACTCCCACAGAACTAATGTACGGACTAAGATCCATACAGACCTCATTCAGTGAATGCGGTGCCGTTTTTGACGCCGTTTTGATTTTTAATTTTCTATCTTTTCCGGTCATACAAGGAACACATTTGATTTTATCCATTTGTGAGCGATCGAAGGACGGTGAGTCCAAACGTTGAGAGGTCTACATATAGCAGTATACTGTGATGTTTTCATTTTTCCAGTGCCATTTATTGACCTTGTTATTGCCTGAATTTATTGCTTCACTCTACTGGGTAGATTCCGTCTACGTATTCGATAATCCAGCAGATCCATTCAATTTTCAAGGAGCCACATCTAAACATGAAGCCCTTATTGAGTTGAAACAGAGACTCTATGAATATCATGTTGAAGTTTTTCGTGAGAAAGTTTACAACAAGGGTGTTTATTCTGAAATTCAGTACATGGAAGGCCTCAATGTACGTAGCGTTAATTGGTAACCATAATATTCCACTACTTAGTAGTTGTGAAGTTACGGCTGCTGCTTGTACATTATCGTTGACAATTGGACTGTTGCACTCAAATAAATATCCATTATGGAAGAAATAATGTGTTACACCAAAGTCCATGTGCACTTTATCGGCTTTCAGTCATCCAATTTTTTCCACATGATTCATAAACTTGCACTTAACCATCTGAGCGATAGCAAGGCACTCCATTGAAGCTTGGAATCTGTTGAAACTCTGTCTTTTGTCGTGGACTAGCAACGAAAACTTTATTCGTGGAGCGATGGCGGTGTTTTCTAAAGTGGAAGGTAAACAATTTGAAGTTTTTAGAGATCCCCAGTTTCCGTAGTTACATTGCGGATTTCATGACTTGTGGGATTGTTAAAAGTTGCCTTGCCTTCTACGTCCGCGGCTTTTTTCCCTAATGCTTCCTTTTGGCTTACCCGAGAGGAGTTTACAATATATTTTAGTAAAATAGCTAGGCTTTGTAGAAATGAAAATTCACTGATGGTTTATTTTCTCCAGTATTTCGTCTATGGAGAATTTATACAGGAAAATTTCTGCCTTCGGCGTTAACGGAACCCCCTCATCATATTCTAACAAATACTCGTGTATTTTAGGCCATGTTGGCTTGGATATATGTGTGGCCTTGAGGATTGTTTAGAGAGTTGTTCGGGTTCAACATTTGAGCGAGCTCCGCTTGAGCAGCGTTCACGAAGGATGCGTTGTTGATCTTGGAAACCATGAAGAGAGCTGCAAAGGAAAAAGTAGAGACCTAATGAATTTTCAGGTCTTCTCTCCATCTTTTTATTCCTCTTGATATGTTGCGAGCTTCCAACAGATGCTGTTGAACTGGGAAACGCGTCTTTACCCATCTTGAATCTCTTCTAAGATAATTTTGAGCTATCTGGTTCGTATATTTTCACTGGCTTGTCTTTAGAAGCTTTCTGTATGCTTTTCAGCTCACTCCAAAGATCAAAGGCAATTTCGTGACATTTGAGAGTTTACGCTTAAAGAAATTCAGAAATTAAGAATTTCACCATGCGCAATCATTAATGCTGATTAGTGAAAATTTATAATCCCACGAGAGTAAGTGCAGTGAATTACGCAGTAGCACTTCGGCGAATAAAATATGATTATTACAGTGCGGAGGGCACTAAAAAAAACTCGTACTGAACAATCTGATCTTTGTTGCTCCAAGCATTCAACCGCTACCGCTATGTCGAATGGAAGAATTAAAGATTTTATCAAGTTCGGATGCCAACAGCGAACATGGAAATTGAGAACAGTGCTGACGTGCCTAGTTCAGCGTCGCTCGTTGACACCGCAGACATCGTCGACTTCATCGAAGTGCCTGCTTGTTGTAGCCTACAAGTACCATCAAACTCGAGAAGATCTATCAATTTTACTTCGAAAAAGAAACCGAATCAGCCATCCAGCTTTTCATTTAACTTCAACGGAATCAGCAACGCCGACTGTCTCCGTTTATTCCGATTTGAAAAGAAACATATTGCTGTCGTCGAGAAAATTGTACGTTGACCTGTCTCACAGACAGCCACTAAACGGGATCGTTACTCCGTAAACGGAATGTTAATCATATGCATTGTACTGCTTCTTGTGTGCCCAGCTAGATGGTATAGTCTTGAAGTTTTGTTCGGAATAAAACACAGTTCCCAGCAGTCCGAGATCTTCTGGGAGGGAGTGGAATGGATTTTATCGCACTGTAAGGGTATTCTAACCGCTGGATTGAGTGCAAGTTCTATACAAAACCGTGCCCATCTATATGCCGATGCTATCGTATCTAAAACAAAATGGGTTAACTAACTGCATCGGGTTTATAGATGGAACTTTTATCAGTATCTATCGTCCGGGGTGGCAGCCACATGCTGCAATTGGTAGCTTATAATGGCCATAAAAGGAAACATTTGATGAAGTTTCAATCTATAACTGCACCTGATGGTTTGATTTTGCATGTACACGGGCCGTTCGAGGGTGCAAACATGACTGGATCCTCTACACTCGTAGCAATCTGGAGTAAATCCTCCCTTCAGTTCTCAGCTTTAATGGACAGCAGTTTTGCCTGTGTGGTAATTCTGGATGCAACCAGAGATGGTTCTTGCAAGTTCCTTTTGATGGCAACAACCTACAACCCTTTCAAAATGCTTTTAATAAAAGCATGTCAAGCGCGAGAGTAACAGTCGAATGGGTGTACAAAGAGATAATGGCTTACTTCACAACAGTTGATTTCAAGCGAAAAATGAAAGTGCAAGAGTCACCGGTGTGTAATCCTTACCTGCAGCTATGTTGTTCTACAACATCGTAGTTTGCTTTTACATCCCCAGACCGCCGTTTACTTTAGATGCCCCCCCGAAATTGGAAATGTATGTTCAATTGTCACAGTCAAATGAACGATAAAAATAATTTACTCAGAGAACATACTTCTACCACATTCGAGCGTGGGACTGAAGAGCGAGAAAAAAGTCCGAGGTACAAAGGAAGTGCGAGGCACAGGCGGCTTTGCGCATGCGTAAGACCGCGAAGATTGTATTGAATGCTTTATTTTCGCAGTAGTAACTTCCACTAGTAACCTCCAAAATAACCCCATTTCTCACTTATTTGAAAAGGCCTCTATCATGAGCTTGAACTTCTTAAGCTCGAGTTTCTGGGATGCTTCTAACTGTCGCCTGCGCTGCATTCTGTCCTTCTCCCTCTCATCGGCTTCAAATTGAAGACGCTCTCGTTCGAAATTGAGCCGCTCTCTATACACCTCTACACGAGCGAGGTCAGCGTCCTTCAGATACAAAGCGAATCGATCCATCTCCCCAAATTCCATCCCTCCATGAGAATTTTTCTGCGCCTTGCGAGGGCGTACTTCACGAGTATCCCGTTCTCCACCCGGGCTGTCGCGATCGGATTCGTTTGTGTTCCGGCGACTTGTTGCCATAGCCATCAGCTCCCACCCTACACGACTTTTTCCTGTATCCATCTCTTCTGCAGCCTTCTTTTGGAGCCCCTTCTTGATTTCTTTGTCCTCCTAGCCTCCTTCATTGCCATTAAAAGTCATCCATTTCACCTACCTCCCCTCAAACTCCCGATCGCAGCTGGTTCCTTTTGTCAGACTTACCAAATGCAGCCTGGAGTCTCTTATAACGGTCTTGCGCACACTTCGCCGATACGCCTTGTCTAATTTTCGGATTGGCATTCACACGTTCTGCAACAACTTCAAAGCATTACAGGACGTTTCCATACGCTGCAATGTGAGCTTTAGCTGCAGCGACTTTTCTTATGATGATAAGGTCCTCTTCAGCTGTAAATCGAGAGTGTCTTCCTTTATTCTCTCGGTCACTGCTCACTCTCGGTGAGTTTCTTCCAGGCGAATCTCCATGCGCATTCCAACCGGTGGCATCTGTTGCTCCAGCTTCAAGAAAGGCGGGGTTTGAAGGCTGAGACGGAGTCGGTTGCGTGTCGAACGGTTCCGGCGTAACACGTAGCGAAGGATTAGCTTGTAGGTGATTGTGTGACTTTGTTTGTGAACATGGTAGAGTTGAAGTTGGGCATGAGGTTGGGGGTGCGGGTGGGGACGGGGATGGGATTGGGATGGGGGTGTAGGTGCGGTTTGTGATGGGGGTGTGGGTGGGGATGGGGATTGGGGTGTGGGTAGGGATGGGATGTGGGTGAGGATTGGGTGGCAGGTGCGGGTGGGGACAGGATTGGGATGGGGGATGGGTGTGAGTCGGGGTAAGGGGCGAGGTAGGGCGGGGTAAGGGAGGATAATGACAGGATGTGTTGCACATGCACGTGGAGGTGGAGGTAGGGTGGAGTCGGGGGTGGAGTTTAGGATGCAGGTGGGGGTGCAGGCAGGGTAAGGGCCGGATGTGTTGCACATGGTTCCCGCCAAACAGCTTCACATCAATCCTCAATAACGAGTGCGATTTCAGCATTGATAGTCACAAGACTTTATCAGATTTCAGCAACTAAGTACAATATGTAAATTTTAGTCACAAGTTACTCATTTTTGTTTCAGAAAAGTTGTGGCGTAATCCCTCTATTACTGGCGACATTTCTGGCCTAAGCCGTGATGGAACCACCCAATTTGAGCTTGATTACACTTTTCGTTTTAGTGAAGCGTTTGATATGTTCTTTCTTCGCAGTTACAGAGTATGTTTCTTTTTTCCAGAGCAATGATATCATGGAGTAATCATCTGTTCTCAGGACGGCCCTGATCCTTCTTACCTACAGGATATAATCATATTTTTTATCTCTGATTTCGATTCGAAAGAAGCTTCTAGAGTCTTTGGAGATCCAATTAGATGTACCTGTAGTTTAGGATAAGTTGTGCGACGAAGTATGAAGCAATATTTTTGTGCGACAGTTGAGCTGTGCTTAGGATATGCATTTCTGCTTGCGGTATTGATTATGTCCTTTTCTTCCTCTGGCTACAATTTAATACTTATTTACTCTACTAAATTCCTTTTCCTTGTGGTTTTCTTTTTTGTTTTTTGAATTTTTGCTTTTTTCTCTTATTGCTTTTTTTTTTCCTTTTCCTTTTTTTCTTTAGATTACCTACGGGGTAGTAGACCCCTGCTTCCAGTAAGACTCTCCGGCTTGGTCTATTTTTCCTGAATTTACGAACTCTTCCAGAGTGAACTCAAGCATCAGCAGAGCACACCAATACCAACGTGAAGGATCACTTAGAGGAAAGACTCTCCGCCCCTCATTAGACACTCAAGTTTGATGAGAATTTCAGCCACCACTATCCACCTCCACACAAAGAGGAGGCAGGCTCAAATGATCTCTACGAGAGCTAAGTCAGAGTTTTTTCCTTCATAATGTCTATCTAGCCCTTTGCAAGAGGTTTCTCATTGATTATAAGCTTTATCCACAGAAAATCGTGTCAGATTATCTGTTATTTCCAAAGATCTTTCAATCGACCCCGTTATTCGCTGAAAGAGATCGATTGGTGGGGCAGTAAGTCTACGAGGTCAAAACACTTCAAGTTTCCTCCGATTATTAGGGGCTTTTAAGTTCCAAACTCTTATTTAAGGTTTTTCGACTTTGCGTGCGGAACCCTTTTCTTCCCTCTGACGCATTTCTTCGCCCGATTCTAGAACGCAAATCATCTTTCCCCTTATATCATATTTAATCCCGGTATTCGGCTCTATCTTGGCATTTTCTACGACGAATGAAGCTTATAGTCCACAAAATCTTATTTAGAGTCTTTGGTTGCAGTTTTAAAGCCCGGAGACTCTAGATTATGTTTTGTCGACTGCGGAAGGTAGGATAGAAGTGCATAGTGAGATGTAGAGGAGGGCGTAGGTAAGTGGCTAGTGATGGTGGAGAAGAGGGGAGGATGACTCAGAGCGATGCTACCATGAATGAATTTGGAAGAGTGGCAATTTCTTGTTTTCTCGGGTCTCGCAGAGGAGACTCAAGTATCCTTATGCATTAGGTATTTGAGTCATACGGTACGGAATATACCGTAATTGCATTACTTTACAGTGCTGTATCTACCGTATCATACAGTTCAGTACTGTAGTGGAGAGGAGAAAAGTACCGCACGTTGACTCTCGATTATTACGGTAAGTATGACGCAACGTAGGCCGTTATCTCTTTTACATTTTTGTCTGTTCACTCGTCGTCGGTCGTTTATATACCTTGTTGTGTGTGACAGCCTTGTTGTGTGTGACAGCCTGTCTCGTTTTTTTTTACGCACGACCTGGTGACGCTTTTTCTTGATTTGGTTTTTGGTTGCTTTGTCATTCCCCTGTGAAAACGCTGGGACCTGGTTGTGTGGCGATGGCCTGTGGTCCCCGGCCTCTTTCGATGCTTGGGAGGGTTCGCAGGTGGTGTCGCGTTTGAGGTGATGAGTTCGAGTGTGGGTGTCAGTTGCATATGCGCCGTGTGTCGTGAGTGTTTCATTCTTCCTAAATATTCTGTGAGCGAGTCGGCGGCATTGTGTTGTGACGGTACGTGGTTCACCACGATTGTCTGTTTCTGGATGTGTTCTAGTAGGTGGTAGTGTTCTATGTCGATTAGATTCCTTCGTTTTGTTGGGCTGGTGTGTTGGCAACTTAGATGGCTGTGGTGTTGTCGATGAGCAGCTTCGTGGGCCGTGCATGCCCAAAACCGCAGTCTTGTTCTAGGCGACGTAGCCATGCCGTTTGCTGCATTGCCCTGGATGCCGCGAGGTATTCCGCTTCGCATGCTCTTACTGAATGTCTGTTGTTTACTGGTGGTCAGCTTGTAGGAGCACCCATGCGGTGTGGATGATGCCAGTTCTTGATTTTCTGTCTACTGCATTGGCGTAGTCCACATCGCCGATTGTAATGATGGATGCCTTTTGTCTTTTCTGCCTTGCGTCTGTACAGTATGCAGTGCGATTTGTGGTTGAGGAATTGTAGCAGCCACTTTAGTATCTTTTTGCGGTGCGATGTCGGGTTTTGCATGATTTGCGCGAGTTTGTTAACAGCAAACTGGAGGTCTGGTCGAGAACTGTCTGTAAGATAACGTATATCTCCTATATTTGGCTAAATAGTCGTGCTGCGCCGCGTTGAGTGACTGGGCTTTGACGTCTTCTGCCCAGCTCGTTTGTTCAGGATCATTGTGGAGCGGGGTTGGAGTGGGTTATTTTGGTCTTGTTAGGAGTGCTTATGCGACGTGCGGATGCGAGAGATGGATGTGGCCTTCTGGAGTACGGATTATATGCCATTTGAGATATGTGGTGGGGAATCTACGGTTGCTGATCTTATATTTGGTGGCGAGCCACATGAGGAGTTCGTCTATTGAGCGTTTGGATGGTAACATGGGAAGTAAGTCGACCATTCTGATTGCGACTAGTATGGTTTCATTTTCGTCGAGTTTGGAGAAGAGAAACTGGTCGTTTTGGCCTTTTGTGTACACGTGGTGGACGAGGTGGCTGATCAGCCTTTTAGATATGTTTGCGCTGCTGGTGGTGTGCCGTAGAGGTTGCGGAGTATGATTCCTGTGGTGCAGGTGCCTGATTCTCCATTGAATCGGGGATTTTCGCGTATGTAAACTGGTTTGTATTGCGTATGAGGTTCGTGGATATATGCCGAAGAGATATCGAAGTGTCTTGTAATCCATTTTAGTGTGCTTTTATGGCCAAAATAGGCGTTATAGTGGTCTTTTCTGTCATGTAGGATGTTTTTGGTGGGTCGTAGTGGAGATTTAGCTTCATTTTGTCCCCTCGTACTTATAATCGCGCATTTTTCTATATTGAGCGTTCTAGATTGTTTTAGCCGTAGTTCATGTTGAGGGGTATTAATTTGGCTCCCTTGGGAACCTTGTTGTTGTATATCCACATAAAGTTATTTTCCTGTTCTATTGTCTCGATTTCTTTGTTGTGGGCGGTTGACGATTGGTCGGCGTCCAGTTAGTGCCTCGCTTATCCGGATGTTGAGGGTGGTTCTGGTAGACGGTCTATAGTTATGTGGCGTGCTGTTGCTGTGGTGAGAGATGGGTCGAAGCGGGGTCATAGCGTTTGAAGTCCGTTGCTCTTGCTTATTGATACGTGTTTGTAGCTGAGTTCCAGACGTGTATCAGGCTGTCGTCGAGTGCTGCCATGTATCTGACTGGTTGGGCGCGAGAATCGAGTTTGTACTTAGTCTTGATGATCTTTATGTGTCCTTTTTCGTTGAATATGAATATTTTGGACGGTTGCGGTGATATTACATGCCATAATTCATACTGCGATTTGCCAGATGCGCTGTGTCGAATTGGGATCTACTTGTATGCCGCGTCTCGGAGTGCGTCCTCCCAGAATTCGAGAGGTATGTTGGCATTGTTGAGGGCAGCCCTTGTGCGTTCATGAGGGTGAGGTTTATGCGTTCGGCGCGAGATTTTTCTTGTGGGGCATGGTCCGTTCGGGTTCTTAATGTGGTGACATGTGCCATGTATGGGTCACAGAGGGGTTTGGGAGGAATTATTTGGCGTTTTCAAATCTGGTAGTGCGTGCGGGGACCCATGTACTGTGTAGACTATGGCGTTGTGTCTGGGTGTGCAGGTGGCTACTTGGTCTCTGATTTTCAGCATGTATATGGAGAGGTATCGGCTTTCAGTTTCGAAGAACGTCTGTAAGTGTGTCTTTTTCCACCTTTTGATGTTTGGTTTAGGGAGCTGCGTGTGTCGGAGCTGTAATAAGTTCTGATTTTGTATTCCATGGTATTGGGGCGATGTGGAGCGATTGTTCCTTTGGCATGACGAAATGGGACGCATTTGATTGGTGCGGGCGATTTTGTTAGACTGGCTGTGAGTGTTGGGAGTGTTCATTCTCGGTTTATTGTTCGCAGTGTGCGGGGGGCGGCACGGTTGAGGGTTAAATCCCATCTGTGGAGCTCATCGGCTTGCTTCGTGTTTGGTTTTGGTGCGATGGGTGGTGGGGTCGTGCGGTCTGATTTTTGGTTTTTGTGTAGATGTTAGATCTTTTGCTGACGTTGTTCTTGGTGTCGATGATGTTCTGTATTTCCTTTGCGAGGTCGTCGTATTCGATGCTGACATGTTTTGGGCTTTCTTCCTTTGCTTGTTTTTGGGCTGGTTCGGGTGGCGACATTGATCATCTGCATGGCATGGTGCGTTATATAGATGCACTTTGTGGTGCTGACATGGGCGAAAACGGCCACGGGTCTGTCTGGGCGGTTGAAGTAGTGCTTTGATGTGGCAGAGTATTTACTGGACTGCTCCTTGGGTGTCCGGTGTGCGTGATGCTGTGCTGGTGGATATCCCCGGTGCGGTTGAGTTTGTGAACATTTGGAGCCCGTTTAATCTTTGTACGAATTCCTTGGGGTCGGTTCGCTTGTTTGTGAGAAGTATCATACAAGTGGTGGCGGTCTTTGGGTTGCATGTGAGGCCTTCGATCATAAATCCGACAGTTTTTGCGTATTTTCGAAGTCGGGATACTTTTTGGCTATCATTTTGTAGCGCACAGCCTCATGCTGTAGCATGTACTCGTTAATGTCTTGGCCTTCTGTGTGGTATATGTTTTCGGGTAAGGATTGAAAGTATTTGTGATCTCCGGACTGTGCCATTTCAAGGTGGGTTTTGATTGCCTGAATTAGCTGGCATGGTGTGAGCATGGCATCTGGCGGTATGACTAGACTTGTGATGTCATCGGGAATGGATGATATTAGTGCCCCGAGGAGCATGTCTTTTTTATCCTCGAACTGGTTCTGGAGTGCGGGGTCCGTGGTGGGTTGGGATCTTGGTTATCATATGTCGGGCCTGGATTGAGGCTGCCGTTCCTTTGACAGAGATCGGTGATGGTGCACAGTTGGCTTTGTTGAGTCTTGCGATGGGCTGTATGTTTAGCTGGGACAAGTTGGTGGTTGCCATTGTGGGGGTGTCGTGATACGGTGGTGCTTGTTCTTGTTCTGCCAGTTTGGCTTGCCTGAGGAGATTAAGCGTGAGGTCGGCGAATGGGGCTTGTTCTGATCGTTTTTGTGCGCGTGCGGCGCGAGCTGATAGCAATGAGGCTATAATAATGATGCTGAAGCTGTGATTGTTGGCCAGTGGGGCCTTCTGTGGTTTGTCTCGTGAGTTGGTGAATGTCGTATATGCAGGGTAGGTAGCTTTGCCCATAACCTGACGGAACGTAGGCCGTTATCTCTTTTACTGTTTGCCTTTTCACGCGTCGTCGGTTGTTTAACTACCTTGTTGTGCGTGACAGCCTGTCTTAGTTGCTTTGTCAAAGTATACTGTCGAACCATAAACTGTACCGTAAGTACTTCATCCTGATCATTACTGTAAATGCAACTCAGGAGAGGATTTGTCCTTTCGCTTGCATTGTAATAATTTCAATGTGACTGTTTGCATGCTCGTGAAATGTTGCGGGAGGCGCAGATGGCTGCACTCTACTAGCGGGATGTATTTCCCAAAAGTAAAACACCTATACCTTTCCCCTCTTCCAGCACGAAATGTAGAGGGGAGGCCAGCTTGAGAAGCGCAGTTAAAGTGTTGCTTGCATAGTATCCAGCCCTTCAACCACGAGGGGAAAACGGGGGGTCATTTCCTGTAACAGATAAGCTGGCTGATAGTTTGTCAACTTGTATGGTAGCATGCATGTACTAAACATGAAATGGCACTCGAGCACTGGTGGTCTCCTCTAACGCGGCCTGCCTGTTGCCTGGTCTCCCCACATCTTTCTAGATAGAATGAAGACGCTTGCTACCTTCTTTGGTACACAACGAAATCCTTACAAACCCCTCCGGTACTCAGCCTTCCGAGCTCGAACAGTAAGCACACTCCAGATATCCCTCTAGTACTTGTAAAACATGAAAGTTATTCCCCTCGAAGTGTTGAAGAATTTCACATGAGGGGGGGGGAACTGGGTTCTTCACTGATTACGGATGTAGGACAGCTATTTTCCGAAGACGAGGGGTGCAGTTTCTGTGCATTAGAGAGTCTGAAAATGAGGCAGAGTTAGGAGGGGCGACCTCGCAGGGCTGGTGTGAGGCCAGCCGTAAGACATGCTGCATTCGCCGAAACCTTCCGCGGCGTGTCTTTGCATAAGGACAGATCGCACAAGCCCGAAGGTCTCCATGGCTCTTACGGCGACGTGCCTAGCGAAGTCTGTCAACACCGCGATTGCATCCGGATGCCACCCGCCGAAAGTGGATATCGGCACTGGGATCAGTCGGGACTTGGCATGCGTGGTGATAAAGTCTTGATACCTCCTGAACTTTGACGCTTTCGCGGCGCTCAGAGATGTCAAGGGGCTGAAGCAACGGGCCGGTGTGTTTGAGGGAGCAAGTGGATTGACGAACGTAACTTGTAAAAAGCCTGTCCCTCCGGTGCTCCCTATAGCCATGATGTCTGGCCTCGTGCGATATTGGCCATTGGGACGCAGCTTCATGACCGGGTGCAGGGCGGCCTTTGCAAAATCCGACGTGAGTACCGTAACCTGGCGGTCGTGACGATCTCGGCCATGCAAGCAGTGCATGGGGTGGTCACCGAAGTTGTCCAGGGTTTCCGGGCAGTTGCTCTTGGAGCACGGGGTGTTGGGGGCGAAGAATGGTACCTGGCAATAATATTGGAGCCGGGCAGAGAAAGCTTTGGGAGTGGTGTGTCTTTAGACACGGGCATAGTGCGCAATACCCATTGTTTAGCACCGGGAAGGTCCCTTGACGAGCCAAAAGCTTGTTTCTACAGTACAGTCTGTGTAGCAGGCCCACTTTCGGTATATATCTTTCAGCAAAGGTCCCAGTTTCTCTCATTCTCTCTCTGTATAGTACTGGTCAGTTTTCCAGATGGGTTGCCAGTGCCCACATATCACACGGCTCCCATTTTCTTCACCTCACCTAGCCCTCGGAGAGAAGCGTGCTGCGCATGCGCAGACTCACTGGACTTGGTTGGACCCAAAGAATTCGCCTTCATACAGCCAGTATTTCCTGTAGATTCAAGCGATGGCTGTAACTCGACCTTAATTCCCGTAGCGGGCTCATTCGGGAAAAGGAGGGGTGATTTAATATTGATGGTGAGAATGGAAAGTGAACATGCTGGATAACGTAGTCAATTGCCCCGCAAGAGCCAAGCGTCGGAAACGCGACAGCAAACCAATTATTCACACCCCTAAGTATTTGTCTACCCTCCGCGACACAGGTAACATTTTTCATGAGGGACAATGCAACGATAGGCCCCCAGGCTCGAAATTGAAAATCCCAGGGCGTAGCTGGTTCAAACCGTGCGACATACGCCTTCGCGACGTCACAGCCCGAAACGCAATACTGTTTTTAACGCCACCTCCTCGGCAAGCGTATCAAATTTGGCTGCCAACGCTGTGAACAGCAGTCCATCAGTTTTCGTAGATATCCTTAAGCCAAATTTCAATCGCGGGCTGTTCACGAGCATCACCGATGGAACACAATCAACCAAGCGGCAATACGAACTCATCCGCATTGATGTTCCCCGAAACTGCACCATGTGCCCAGCTGTTGCACAGCTTCCATTCACGTCACATAGCACTCGGGCAACAACGTGCTCCGCATATACAAGCTCACTAGATCTAAATTGACTCAACGAACTTGCATCCACACATACAGGGTTCTCTGTCGGCTCCAAAGAAGGTTCTGAAGATACTTCCGCTAATGGACGTTCCCTATAGGGGGCAATACCAGGAGGAGCAAGCCTCGATATACACTCTTGTTTCCCAGTAATATTCGATTGCGCGCAGGCCTCCAACCCGCTAATGCAATCGTCGTTTGATGTGCATAGTTCCGGATCGCGGAGACTGCAAAGGCAGACGCTCCTGCATGTAGAGCCATCAGGGCTAAGGCACTCGCGCTCGCCAAGGCAATCTCGGTCCATTATGCAATTGTCTGCGGTCAGGCCTTGATAAGTGTAATCACGGCCTCCCTCAGCGAGGGCCTTTGCTAAGCAGAATCGAATTCTTCGTTCCACCCATAAAGCACATACTTCGCCATCGGTTGTACACTCGTCATCGGATTCGCAAAAGATTAGGGCGTTCTGCACTGTGCACACACCGAGACCTAGGTCGCTCGTTATTGTACACACACGCTCACCAACGCACTGAGAATCCGTTCGACAAGTCTCGCCGGACAAAAGCTGAGCAGACTCATTCACTGGGAAAAGAACTAAGGCTTGATGTAGGGCAGTGGCTGAATAGCAACGCTGAATCCCTTCGAACATCGGAATTGCAAGGCCAGCGCAAACTTCACCGTCTCTGCAGTCTGCATCAGCTGTGCAGTTTGTTTCTTTTTCTTCGTCAAAAATGCAACGGCAAGGACCTATTTCAACAGGGGAACATGGCAATCCCGAAATTTTACACAAACTCCCCATGGGGCATTCGTCTTGCTTCGAGCAAAAGTCAAAATTTAGGACCTGTCTTACCTCAGCAAAGATGGAGTTCGATCTGTGCTGGCTTGCAAAGAGATTTCAGCTCCATGAAGTGTTTTTGGCGGCTGATGTTGGAGTGAGACAGGTTACCAAAAGTTGCTGTGGGATTTCGATCCAAAATTGAAGCTAGGTTCCAGTTTGTGACATCCTCCACCAAGGGGATTCTATGTATTCGATTCGAATTGTACGCATTGCGTAGGGATCGACCGGCAGGAACTGCCTCCGTAACAGCCAAAAAGATGCTGCTGATGGTCACGTAAACCAAGCGATTCATGTTCAAAGAGTATGTGGAATTTTTTGGACAAGTGTTGGTAAACGGGTTGTTATTCGGTGAGTGCACTTCTTTCTGCTGAAGCTTTGTTAACGAAGTTGGCTTTGGATGACAAATGTAAACCGTGTCGAGCCCTTGTTTAAGTACTGCTGAGTGATGTTTATCCATAATCCGGACGGAAACAGGTATGGTTAAAGCAACTGGTTCGGAGAGAAAGATTGTGTCTACATCATGACTGTAACACATAGGTCTTTACTCGATTTCAAAACTCCTCTGCGTGCCCACTTCCACTGGCGTAGTATGATTGTGGCAGACGATGTGGGAAACATGTTGATACTGATGAGTTGTGCACTTTAAATAATTCGTAAGGTGATGGTTCAATCTTTGCTGTCTCAAGACAGGATGCAAATCAAATGACCATCCCTCAAAGAAATAAATGAACAAGAGGCGCAGGGCGTGATGACCACAATCAGTGATATTTGCTGATGATAAAGTAGAGATCAGGCTCTCCACCAATGTGCCACGGGAAGCTTCGAAAAATGCTATGATGAAAGTTAAAAGCCAAAAATCGACGACCAAAAACTCGTGACACCAGTATATGTGAGCATGAAATATTTCGAATTGGGTAGGCGATGGTGGACAATGTTGAAGTATGAGCGGCTTGAATAAACTTGCGAGGTATAGGGAATTATCTTCGTTGAGCATGAGTTGAACGGGAGGAGGTGAGGGACCACCCTTTGCAAAACTCACAGCCTAGCGAGCCCCCATTGGCCATGACTGCAGCAGATGCGATATGGTGGTTGTAGGAGTAAATTTACGAATGTACCTCTCTGGGAGTACCAATCAAGGCCTCGGTACGTAGCTGGGATTGCGCTGGTTCCCCGCGTGCTGGACCCCCTTTGTAGAGAGAGGAACCACTGGGGTTTGTCATCGGGACCTTCTAGGTCGTGACGTTACTTTCGACATTCGAACAGCAAGAGCAGCATCAGACAAGTTTCGATAAACTGGTTTGAAAAATATTTCATCGAATGGTATTAAAAATATGTCATCGATTGCTTTTGTTCAGTGACTATTCCCGCGCAACGAACTTTCAGCATCCACGCCGGCGTGGATACAACCGACCACATCTTCTGTATATGAATAACCTAAAAATGTCCCCTTTTGTCCAATGGATTAAAGTGACATATTGTAGTGAGAGAGACCTGATCACGCACAAATAGCTTTGAAGCTGTGTTTAGCAAAATCCGCCTGGCTACATTTGAAAGCGTGCTTTAAACGAGTGGGTGAGTGGTGACCATGAGCAGATTTGCACACATCTTGCAATCGAGAGCTGCAGTATTCTATTGTATCAGTCGGGGTTACTGTAACGTTGCGTTGGATGGAGGCGGTGGATTTACAGCAATGAGAGACATTCGAATTGATGATTCAAGAATGAGGGCCTTTGAGGCATTGCAATTGAAACAAAAGACTGCTTGGCAGTGACTTTGCAGTGCTTTATGAACTACACGTGTACCGAGCTTTGATTTCTTCCTTCTTTCTTGGTTGCAATTGATCCCCGATTATTATATTTGTCATAAATTTACAGCGAATTCTTGCTATCATAATTTATCAATAGAAATGACACCTCATAAACAAGCAATACCGGCTACCGCGCATAAATGCCGACAAAATGGTTTGGCTCCGAAAGTGCTGTCTTGTACAGTAGTGCTGTAACTGTAAAGGGGGAAATTTGGGGTGTCTTTAATGCATGAGGGATATATGTAGCGTTGCTTTTCGGACGGCGCTGTGAAGCGGCGCCGCAACCCCCAGTGGTGTACAGAACAGTACACTTCTTGAAATCATATTGCGGGTCTTACAGAAGTGCAAGAATCTCCTCTTCTTAACTTCAGGAATTTTTTCGTAATCAACACCAAAAAGCCTCTGTTGTACAGGGAGATGCGGGAATGACCGATCTCAGTAATTTTAAATGAGTTTACACTGAAACTACTCGTCAAAGAAATTCTTTCGCCAGCTTCAATAGAGAGCTGAATAAGGTTCAGAACAGCAGAAAAGAATTCCTAATGCAACGAAAGTTTACGGTTTCACGCACCTTAAACTTATTTAGACGCTTATTAGTTGCCTTGTGTCTCGCTCGTACATAACTAGAAGCAGCGTACCTTCAGACGACTGGCCACGGGAGCATCGACTATCCGGGTACCCTTGGTCTGCTATGAACTTCTCCTTAGGTAGCAAATGAAGTTTTAAACCAAGACGAAATATCCCCAAATCAGAGTACTTCCCACAAGAAAACGAGCCATGAGCCCAAACCATGTTTCCACCTGCAACAACAACCCACACCTAGTACCTAACGCCATGCCCTCTGAACTTATTATAACTATACCATTCAGGGCTAAACAGACTCGGCTCATAAAATCTGTACCATTAGCAGAACACTTATAACGGGAAATGCCGCTACCAGACAAACGCCTTTGGAAGTCAACCTTCGCGATGTTAGTCTCATACACAAAAAATGAAAAGGCAAAGGGCTTATTCGCTACTTACAACCTCAAGCACAGTGATAAGCTTCATAAAGCGCCAACATCAGAGACGGGATGTCTTCTCATCAACGTTCGCCATCGCTGCGTTGATGTGTTCGTTGTTGTAATTTTGTGAAAAGAAAAGCGCCCAGGGCATTTACTTCGGCTCGCTGGTAGCGGGAAGCAAACTAACACTAAGATTACAAACTCGACATGCCATCAACGGGCTCAAGCCGAAAGAACCTCGAAAGCGCCGAACATCGGTAGCAATTGACCCTGTCCCCTACCAGTCCGCAAACCGGATGCAGCTGCTAGAATGAAGTCTGGCGTGATATGGGGAAGCGACATACCTGGTCGGGCTCACAGAGCAGCCGCTGAAAGTGTGAGTGCTTGAGCTCACTCTTGCAGCACAATTTTTAAAATAACGGACTTAAAAATTTTAATTAAATTTACACTTCTTTTTGAAAACAGCATGCAAACAATGTCGAACAATTCCGAATATTCGGCAAATATTTGCTTGAGATGACGTTTTTGGCGAAATTCAAGGGTCACCACACCCAATCAAGAGAAATTTGATACTTGGAACCGACAAACATTTGCAGTTAAGAGATGGGCCTTTTAGATGATGGGGTTTTTAATTTTAAAAAAAGTTTCTTTAATATATTTTCAAGGGTCATAATAACGAAAAATTGGCTCAAAAGCGAACATGACGGATTTTATATCGATTTGTTTATTGACTTCTTGCTACTTCTTTCAGTTATGGCTTGGTAGATATCTTGCTGAAGTGATCCCTAAGCCATGTTCGCCGGAAAAACGCACAGTTCGCAAACGTTGTGCGCCCTGTGCGGTTTGTTTGTTTTTCGTTCGCCTTCAAAAAACTTCATCCGAACAATGACGAACAAAATCGAGCACTGCCGTACAAAAAAAGTTGCAGTTTTTATTGTATTAAGAGGCAAGATCCGGACCAGCGAGATGTGCAAGTCGCAATTACTACCGTGCACATCCCAAAACTCACACTTGCCTTCCTTGACTCCTTCTGATGGCACCTTATCCACAAAAAAACTGACCAAGAACTCGGACACAGTAAAGCAACTGCGTCTCCTATTTGACCCAAAAAAATGCATCGGACAATGAGAACCAAAATTTGTCTATAACATGTCGAAGTTTTTTCAAGAGCACAACCGGCAGGCGTTCCGGGCTTGCTATAACAGAATGAGACAAGAGTATGTCGGTGATGCAACAGAGGGGAAGTTTTTGATTCCTTTTATTTAATATGAGAAAAACCCTGTTCCCTACTAACTTCTTCTTTTATAGTTCACGCCGACGGTCCTGGACCATCTACTTTGCCAAGAGATGTACTATTCAGTGGAGGGAGCCGTTGGGAGAAAGAGGTCATACGAGGATTTATTGGGGGAGGAGAGTGATTCTGAGGATAGCACTGGGTCTATGCAGGATTCAGACTTGTTGATATGCACCCGACATATCTACTCGCCTCATGGGTCGAACCGGAAACGACTACGAAGAGAATTTCGTTAGCTATTTTTTTGCCGTCGGAAATCCGTCCGGGGAGTTTCAGCTCCCTTGTTGAGCCTGAGCACAGAACTACCTTTGAGCTCTCTATTACTTGGCCTGAGCCTTTGACTAGCCTGGAGCATTTGCATTCTAAATGGCTACAGGCAAACGGGCCTAAGAGAATCACTTATTACCACCCCAAAATGCTTGCTTTTGAAGCAGCCCTAAAAAAGCTTCGAAATAAGAAGGATGAAGCAGTGTTGTCCGTCGGAGAAATTAAGCTTCCTTTCGCAGTCGAGACCCACTTCCATGACAAGTTCAACCTGGCTTGGAGGCAGGACGATACAAAACTCTCTATACGGAGCTCAAGGCTTCCGTTGGTACATTCGGACTTCTCAATTGTCACCACGCCTTTGAGGTCGTACATTGATATTTTTTTCTATTAAAGTTCGAAAATTCCCGTATCTCCGGTAGTACCTCTATTTGGAAATTATGGTGGAGAATAATCCCACAGGAGAGCACCCCGCCCAAATCTCCCGTCATATCTCAGGCACCCCAGCACTCATCTGATCTCCATCCAAACTATCGTCCCAACTACATTCCGACGTTCACTTTGACAACCTGTAACCATTCACTTCAACACTAACACTCCTATCCTGAACCCATCGGCAACAAAACCTTCAACACATCGCTACTTCAACCCTCACACAAACTTCATCAAGACTAAATTCATTACCACCAAAGAATTCCCCTTATACCACCCCAAGTATTGCTCCAGCCACCACCGAAACCATATTCCTAATACCTTCTCAACCCTCACTTCACTATCAACCCAACCTTACTGATGCAACACCGATACCCTAACACCATCTCCACCGCAACAAAACCCCATCGCCACCCCAGCCCTCACACCACACCCACCCAACCCTCATCTCATCCATATCGCAACCTTCACTGCAACAAAATCAAAAACCTCACCCCATCTACAACCTAAAACTAACCACACCGCCAGCTTTGGTTTTGCTTCACAGCATGTAATATCTTTTAAAATTTTCACTGACCAATTTGAGCATATATCGTATTTGGGCCTTGTTCTGTAAAAAGGACGAGCTTTTCTGCCATTTGAAAATAGCTCGGTCTGGAGAAAGAAGCTCATTCGACATGCGTGCCTCTGCAAAGATTTTACTGCGACGAAAATCTTTCCAAGAGTTTCTGGAATATGTTCTCGAGACACTTTGACAACTAATGCAAATTAAGACCCGAAGTTTCCCTCACTGAGCACTATTACAGGTGCTGCCATTCCACAGTGTTTGAGGAGCCTTCCTTACTGAAAAAGGAGGAACAGAACGAGCGCTAATATACATCCTGAATCATCGCAAAGTTTAAACAGATCACTAAACTACAGTGAGGTCTGAATAGAGAAGTCACAGTGGTGCATTGAGTATTCGAGGACCGCTATTAAAGACAGCGTCAACAGAAAAGCAAGTATAATTTTTAAATGTGAGACTTGCGACGTGAGTCTTTGCATGTCCAAAGTATTCCCATGTTACCCAATTTATCATTCAGTGGAGCACTTGTAATATGCGCCTCGCGAATCAAGAAAGCACTGGACTAGAGAAAACCCGCAGTCAATCCAAAAATAGGACGAGACTCGGCCATCAGAAGATACAGAGGTTGGAAAATATGAGACAAATAAATATCACCGTCACCATCATCCCACAAGTACTTGTAGTTCATCTGCAGCAGCTGATATGTTACACTTCATGACTTTCTCCTATTTTCCCCCTCTCCAGCAAACCAACACCCGTCTCCCGTATATATTTCGAATTGATACAAGCGTAATCCTCCACTGCTCTCACTTCCGCTTCTGCCTACAAACGCCTGTACTGTGGGAGATGGAGAGTCCATTGGGCGATATTTATGGTAAAGGTAGTAAATGGCTTGGGTAGGCGGTCTTGTAAGTGCTGAGGCACCACCCTGGCTTTCACACGATCGCCGCTCGTGGCGGTGGTTTATGGGCTGCGCCGTGGTTGCGGTGAAGTTTGAGGAAGAATTCGAGTGAGATTTATGGTGTTGGTGGTGTGCGGGCGCGGTGTTGCTATGTTTATTTTTCAAGCACGGGTGCGGTTAGGCTTAACAAAGCAATCAGGTAGAAGATAGGCTGGCGGTGTATGTTAAGGAGGTGATTCAATGAGGATTGGGGTAGCCGTCATAATGGTGTTTTGTATTCAATTTGGGTACTGGTGGAGTGGCGGTGGTGTGAATGTTTGATGAAAGCGGGGTAATTGTTGGGATAGCGAATGGAAAATGGTCAGTATAGCGAGTTTTACGGTTAAAATGAGGGTTCTGTTTGCATTCGGTGTTAGCGGAGACAAAGTTGGTGTTTTGGCTGGGAAAGGGTGGGACAGCGGTTGGTGAGGGCTGCGGTGGTTTTAAAATGCAATTTTTACGGTGCATTGGAGGATATGGAGTGGCGAATGAGATATTATTGAGATATGAATACATTCTCCTTTTTTCTAGTGCTCAGGCATTACCGAGTATCCTCTGCATTACCTAGGTAGCGGTCCACCTTGCCACATTAATCTTTGCTGTAAAAGCATAAGTTTCAACCACCATCAACTCTTGACATAGAATTAATCTTATATTAAAAGATTTGGAGCCTTTTATTTTGCAATTATTTCCCATGTTTTCGAAGTATCGAACGCAGAAAGACTATATTCGATTAATCGCAGATAATGATAATGGTAAAATGCGAATAATTTTAGCAACACCAGACCCGCACAAAAATCGCGGCAAAAGTATCCAAAAATCTCGGTTTTCCACCGTATTCGAAAAATCGCACGCAATTTCTGCACGTGGGTTAAGGATATAAAACAGATGCACTGCAACTGTACAATGTTGCAAAATATTCGGTGCATTACTAAGAGAGTTCTTTTAAGTAAATATTCTAGAGGTATGCAGATCGGCGAAGCGGGTACCTCCCGTAACAAAGATAAAGAGGACTCCATTTCATCCACTTACTGTATAATAAGGCGATTTGCCCACTACTGTAAGAAGGTCACAGTTTCCTCCAGTTCTATGTTACTGTACTGAACGCCCTAATTCGTACATGTAGGGTACGGTACATGTCGGGATAAAAAAGCCTGTTTGCTTTGAGTGGACTGGTCGCATAAGACTTTGTAAAAACGATGAATGGTTCAGGTCGCTACTCGGCTGAACAACGGTGTTTATTTTTTTAGGTAGGCTTGTAAATACAGAACTAAATTGACTAAAGGTAGCGGGGCGACGCCTGTAGGAGACTGAGGCCCCGTGAAACAGTCTAGATTCTAACGTTTTGCTAGCTAACCAGATGGGGCAACAAGGGATATTAAGATAAGAAGTACACTTCGTACCAATATAATGAGCCGAATGAAGGAAGTGATAGTAATAAGGGGAGCCTTAAAGGGGAACTTCATCATTGAACTTTGACTGCGTACCGTACCGTACTGCAAATAGAACATAAAATATTTTTAAAATTAAATATCATGTGGGATTCAGCCCCGATGGTTTCTATAGTATCCTATAGAAATTGGGTGGAACCCATGACTAGGAACTTAGAGAAATCAGGCAACAGTGCAGCCATCATTCTCTTCATTGCTTTGCAACTTCTTGTTGAAGTTGCCACAGCACAGTAGTTGTTTTTCCGAAATATAAACTGGGAATACCTTAACTTTGCGTAAAATTAAAAGAAAAATGAGGTTCTCGAGCATGCGGTCTATTTTGATTCCTTTTCAACCAAAAAGCTGAAAGATTACTCAATGTGCTTAACTTAACTGCATGGACTGACAAAAAGCCGCAAAAAGGAAATATGGGATGAAATATGCACAGAACCACTACTCACCATAGAACTCCACTCTATCACCACGAACGACTTGAAATTTTGTATCAGAGCGATCGCCTGATTAGAATCATTTTCGTCTTCATTGAAGCGGCATTTGTGGCCGTTTCAAGGGAAGGAAAAAGTACATTGAAAATTGATGGTAATGGATGGGAATTGTATTATTCCACAAGTTTTTGTTCTTATGTGACTTAGTACGCCTCAGTCCTTACAACGTTATACAAATTACTTAAATATGGTCTCAATCTAGTGAAAACGCAAAGCACTAGATACTAGGTACTTCTCTGTTATTAGACATTTACTTAAGGTTCATAAAGCAACGTTTGAACCCATTTATACCCTTGGAATACTTGCAGGGGCGTTTCACAATGGGATATTTTGTCACTTCCTTCTCATTCGAAAGCTGACTTGCTATCCTATGCCATCTGAACCAATTTACGTCTTAATTGTTGTTAGAGTGTTTCAGTCATGCTGATTACAAGTTTCAAGGGCGCTATTTATGATACTATCAGAGCTTTTTTACGGTAACAAATTTGCATTTTACACTATCGGACTACGGATTTCTGCCTCAATTAGCTATCTACAGTTATCTACAAACCCTAGTTTGGAGCGGCTGGGTCAACCTACACAGCATCAACCCAAGGTTCAACCAAAATTGAACTCAGATCTGCTCTTAGGCCCCTAAGATTCCACGTAAACCACACGGAAACTACTCGCTTCGAAGCTCCGGATACCCTGCAACACCTAAGATATCGTCAACAGCTAGAACTGGGGTCCTTTTGAAAAGACTCCTGATAAAGTGCCACAGATCCGCCAACTTCTTGTACCTCTTGGTTAATTAGTTGTGGAAAACTGGCCTTTTATTTTTCCGCGCCCCTAATGTACCTATAGTAAGGACAGGTTGCCCAGTCTTGGGCCACTTGGGCCAATGTCTAAGACGGCTTCAGGGAACGGCTCGAAGGACTGGACATGAGTTGTGAAGAATGTGCTTGTCCAGTCTGAAAAAAGACCGGAGCGTTTACCGTACCTATTGTGTATCGGACCATTATCCTCATACCCCTAATGGTTTTTCTGACCACTATACTGAACATTAAACCAAAAACAGAAATTACCGTTACATGGCTAATGAACCCTATAGGGATCAGGAAAGCCTTTCAAAAGGCCATGTTCAAAGGCCTTCAGCGCAGCTTCTAGGCAAATTCTGACTTTAATTATTAAGCATAACATGTAGCCAACCTTCACGCACCAACTAGGCTTTCAAAATCGAAAATCGGACAACTTGACGAGAAGTTACGGGATTCGACAGGTCAACACCCAAAAGACCTACTCTATGACATCGAACTGACCTTCAATCTCCCCATTTACCCAACTCAGCAACGAGATAAATGCACATCGAACCCCCTTATGCCATCACGAAACTCGTTTTACCACCTTCCATCCCTTCTTTCTTCGAGTGCTGCTCCTTTTCGCCTACTTAAGAGAAGCACGATGAAAGTTTCAATTCAACTAGGCGCAGTAGATATAACGATTGCCGATCGCCCCCTTTGAACTATGACACAGTTGAAAAATGATAACAGGCGTGGAACAGAACAAGCTCGGGGGCGAGGTCGAGGAAGAAGGGTAGGCCGAGATAGAGGGGGAAGCTAAAAAAGAAGAAGGCGCGCGCGTCATGTTACAAGTCGCGGAGAAAACAGCACACACGATTCATCGGCTGGCTGGAGGTTTACTCGCGATGAGTCCAAGACTATAATGATGGAAGATGATTTTATGGAGGCAACAGTTGGGCAGAGGGCTCTAATGTTTTCCAAGAATGACGGAAACATAATTATTACTCAATGTCCAGTGAAGAGCATTGCAGGAACTCCTTTCAGTTTCATTGTTCTTTTTGCGAGCCCTTTCAAAGGCAAATGGACTATTTTTATTAACGAAGCAATAGCCCTCCTCATATGAGCAAAGTTTCAGTCACAAAAGCCGATATGTATCGATTCTTAGCCGTCCTACTCTTTACCCACACTTCAAGATTCAGCTTTGAGAAGGCAATCTTTCTGATGGCTTCCCTGGATACTGCAAAAGACCCTCTTACACACATTCCGTTACTTTTTCTACGCGCTCACGGGCCGACTGGAAGGGGAAACGGGAAGGAAATGACATGGTACTACTAGCGCGATCAAACTAGCAACCTTTCAGAGTTTGAGCAATTAGCATTCAGGCAGAAAAGGAAAGCGTTCTTCTGTACTTTGCATATGATTGAAACTCTTGACGATGATTTACTTGGAACAAGAGCTGTGGACAATCAAGATAAAATTCTCAGTGGGCGAAAGGCAGATAAAGAAGGCTACTGTGCTGACTCCATTGCAGATGCACTATTCCGCGTCGTTCTAGAACTGCCCTTCGGGAGGGGAGGTGAGCAAAATAAGTAGTTTGTCTTCAAACTTCTCTATAGCATTTTAGATGAGAAGGGAGGAGAGGTACCAAATGATTAGGTATAACAGAGGATAGGGAGTACAGTAAGGAGGCATTTCTACACATACTACGTGGAAAGGGAAAAGCTCTATTCTTGTAATGCTAGATGACCTCATCCGCTTTCATCCCTTTTTCAGGCATTTTTCCTGTAGTATACACCGCAGTGACTTTGAAGAGGACAAAGGGGAGCTCACTATCTCTCATGGTCCAAACACCTCGGTAAAAATCTCACAGAATACTGAACCAGAATTGCACACAGCGGATATGGGAAATAAGGCATTGCTTATATACTCAAATCATGATTTTCTGCACAATATGGAAGGCAAGGGCTTTCCACATGTGCAGCACACTGTTGTATTTGATCTTCGTCCATTTTTCGTTATTCAGATTGACGCAAACCTCGACCCGACGTATTTATCGCTACCAAATCCATTCCTACCAAAGTTAACAGTGTTGGAGTGAAGAAAATTGCAGCAATTGCTGTCCGAGAGCGAAGGACTGATAAATTCTGTAAGTTGTATGCTATCGCGTATGGGTATGAGGCAATGAGGAAGTCTTCTAGGTGTTCCAACACCCTTGATCCCATTCGTCTCAGTTCCTTCGCGAAGAATTTCATCAGTTGGATGAACCACATGGCCGAGGGGCAATATACGAAAGGTAGAGCAACGCAGCGGTAGTAACATCCTTTGTATCTAAATAGAAACCAATCTGACCATCGAGGATCTGTGCGTAGGTCCCAGTATCTTTTCGTAATCTCTATCGGGAGTAAGTGATCGCCCTTCCGAGTCGTGAGTCCAAATTCCGAGATAGCCTCCATCCGAACGGATCCCTTCTCCTAATGTTTCGATTGTACTCAAATTTTCACTACAAACTTCCCTTTTCTTCCTCCGACTCCATCTTTCCACACCATGAACGCGGAAGATACAACAGATCAATTAAGTTTAACAGCTAATATGTAGTTCTTGTCTAATTACATCTAAAACCCAACCCATCAATCTACTCCTGGGATCCGCCAAGGCTACTTCGCGGTCCTCTTCCGATTTCATAATATCTCTAATTTCTCAGTCTGTTCCTCAGGACAAATAAGACGGCAGTAACTTGATGTATGCCATACTGAATCGCTGGACATAGATTTTCCGAGCAACTCAGCTGGCGATACGCTTCGAAATTTCGTTGAGTCGAATTCAGTGGCGTCCTTTATCGAGTATATTTACTTACCGCCAGTGGTATCACTCTGTATATTCTCGGCACGCTTCTTCGAATCATAAGCACCAAGGGAGGTAACATACCTCATAAATTGTCTCGTGAAGGGAGAATCGAGTCGACCCATAGGTTCAACGAGATTTTCAGCAAACGCTAAGCTGGATTGCTGATCCAGGCCCAGGATGATGAATTTAGAGTATCCAGGATCTATTACCGCTAGTCTGTAAAATTCATATCGCAGTCTAGTGACCTGTGGCGGATAACTTATCCCTACGACAAAACACAGATATTAATTTACAGCCGCCTCTTGGTCTTTGGCATACAAGGCCTCATCATGTAGGGTCACGTAAGGCAGAGGTAATACAGTTAATATCCAGAGTAATTCGTGTAAATAGCTTCATGATCATATCCCTCTCTCACCATAGCCTCAATTTCTGACATTTACTCATTTTAGACCGGACGACTGTCGTCCGGTTGTCTCCGAGCTCTCCGTCAGTATCAGAATATCAATAACATTGCGTAATAGAATCCATTACATTCGGCACGCATGCACCGTGTCCATGGAGTACAAATTAATGAGACTTTGGGGACTTAGGTATTTCAAAGCTATCCACTCAACGTGAAACATCCTTACCGATCTCACCAAATATGAGCTGCACAATTTAAGATCGCTGATCACCTTCCGAGCTGAAAGGTCCACCACCCTTCGATTGTAGTTCATTTTATCCTAACGGATAGCTATTTCTTAATTCCATCTTATTTTTATTTAAAAATTCTTAATTACGTACAAATAACCTTCTCATTCGTCATCTGAAAAAAAATCTTCGCTATTGTCTTATAAAAACTTATCCCATCACTTATTTCCCGCTCCAATCCCCCTCATACTCAACACTCCTACTCGCTCTAATTTATGCAACGTTTAACACTCTAGAAGAAGCTATTGGGACGTTAAATCTTGCCAATTTCAATTAATGAGGCCCTCCAGCAACCGTTACAGATGGTACTATACCACCACTGCCGCCCATGGTAAAATGTATGCCTTTGTCACAGTACAACGAGCAAGTCTCATCCTCTACCGTTCAGTGTGAAGGAGAATCAAGGAGAAGGTGAGGCAAAGGAGGAGTAAAAAAGGAAGATATCATTCGAAGAGTGCTGAAGGGATCAGACTTGCGGATAGGGATCATGTTGAAGGCGAAAACTAAATTAGAGCTCGCCGGAATCTCCACAAAACCATTTGGAAGCAGCTGGATTGAGGATCAAAATAGTCTCCCAAATGTTTCTGAAACCTTGCCCTTTTTCAACTGCGAGAAGGATTGAAATCGTACTATAGGCTCGGGTGATGGACTACAGCAGATTTATTAGTGCAATTTGATTTACTGAAAGCATTTTAGAGACTGTATAGAATGGTTGCATGAACAGACTTTATTGAGTAATTAGGAGAAGCTTTGGAACCTGTAAGTATATGACATGTAAGTTTTCTTAGCCTGCCGCTGAAATAATTCGTGCACAATATGCGACATAGATTCACTGTACGAAATTGAGAATTATTCTGCGACGCATGCCACTTTTTATCCAACAGGTACCGGAGATGACGCAAGTCCTGTGTGGTCAGCGCAGCGAAATTTTACTTTGCTGATGACTCATTTTGAACGAAACGTTATGGATCCAAACAATTCGATTTTCAATTTGGACGATGATCATTTTGGGTCTAAATTACGATGAATTCTTGTGAAAAAAATAATGCTCCGAAAGCTGATTTCGAGTGTGAGAGCGCTGATGTATTTGCAGATGCCATTTTTCATGAATGTTTAGAAACTAGATTCAGAAGACGGGATGAAGGTTTTTGATATTGCTGGTTGACTGGTCGAAGCAATTTTAGAAGAAATATAAGAGGCCTTTGAAGTTTTCAATGTAACCATAGATCGGGGCTACTACAATATGAGTGTCATCGGGGAACTATTCGCATAACTTGAGTGTGTTCTGGGTGTTTTTGAGAATCTGTACAACTGACACCATACTCTCGTCGCCCTTTCTAATCTATTTGCTAAACCAAAAACACTGCCTTCCTCGCAAAACGAAAACGGGAATCAGTCAGAGTATGATAAGGACAGTAATTTCGGGGGAGTACAGAAGGATAGATTAAATCATTTCACCGTTGAAAACCGCCCAATCTTTTGTCCGGTAGTTTTTGTATGCCTCAAGAAACTGAAAGGACAGGAGGGCACGCAGTATCGACTTAAACTCAATTGCTTCCAGGGGTAAGGAATCTGGAAGAAAGCCAAGTGATCAGGTTTATTCGCAATTTTACACCTCCATACAGCGACAGCTTCTCATACTAAGTCCATGTACGACCTGAGGGAAGCATATCTCATCACATATTTAAAGATAGGGATGAAAATAACTTTATCATTCTCCTCAGCGATTATTTTGCAGAGTATTTTGATAAGCTTGAGAAACTTGTATATCTTTCAACAAGCGCTATGAAGGTGTCAGAACTCACCTCATATTGGTTTTGATGAAGCGATTTACTATAACTGCGACTCTCGCCGCTCGATTCCATCAGAACAGCACACTATTTCCTCAATTCCATGGGGCGAAACTCGAGAATTCTCCGTAAAACAGCCTCGCAGGCAATATTTCTGACCTTGTGGATAGTTGGTTTGGACGACACAGAGCTACTGAGATTATGAAGGGTTACCATAGATGAGGGGCAGATATTTCTGCGAATATAGATGATACCTCAGTAGTGATTATTTTGCAATGGGGACTTTTTGGTTGAAAATGGATTGAATGGGACTCCGCGTCACCATACTTAATTCGCGTTCTGGAAAGGTAGATAATTGGTTCGGAGTCTGATGGAGAGCAAGCACTGCTTCTGGCTTGTCTCGAAATGAAGACTCGTGAGTCTTACTCAACGTTTCAACATGCATTTTCATGTAGCAGTGTGGACTGGAACAAAGTTACTTCGGGATACTAATAATTCCCTTCACTTATTCCGACTTAAAACCAGCTGAAGGTGCTACATGAATGCCGTTGCACGGCCGGAGATGCCGTCGTCTACGCTTGTGCATCGGAGAGCCAAATTATACAAGTTTGTCGTTAGAATTTTTCTTTATCTGCTTTATGTCGCGTAAAACTTGTCTCGTGATAGATTACGCCTCGTTTTTTAGTTCAATGTATGAAGAAGACACTTTGGTGCCGAAAGGAACACAAAAAGACAAAAACCATTGATTACCAAAAACTATTGTTGCAAGCTGTGTACCAGAAGGTCAAAAGCAGATGGTCCTCTCCTCCCTGTAAAAGCCTTCAAGAAAACTCCAAAACAATTTCAAGTGCCACCAAAGGAGGCTTTGATTCATCCGATCAAGTTCCATCGTTAACAAAGACTCATAGCTCCCATATAGGATGGAAAGGAAAAATAACGACCAACAGTCTCAAGAATCTCACGCAAAAATAGTTTATGACCTGTAGAATACTCATGAAAGAAGATGTACTTTAACAACGAGATAAATTTGATTTTATTGGCAGTTTCCGACAAGCTCTGGCCCACACAAGCCCGCTTCCAGTGTTTGTGTTGGACTTTGCTGTTGAGGCGCTGCAGTAGGCCAATGCAATTGCGGTTGAATCAAAAAGAAGGAGATCCGCAGACCTGAACCGAAAAAAAGACGAAAGAGAATACTACAAGCAAGTGAAGTAATTATTTGTAGTTCAGCGAGAAAAGTAAGCGGAACCACTTGCAATTTTTTTATACTCAGAAGGAAGAGCCATGAGGCTTAAGGTGTAAAACAACAAACCATTAAATGGAACTGTCTTGACATATTGAGTCCTATTTGTAATAACCTGTGGATGAATGTTCTGCAGAACACAAAAACTAATCCCTTGTGAGCAATATGACATGAAAGTTTGTCTCCAGGTTCGTAATCCAGGTTCGTAATTCGTACAAGAAATATTGTTGGGTCATATTTCATGGAGCAAGAAACCTGAAGCAAGGCAAGATCGAGGTTTCATAGTCGACTGAAAACAACTCAAGATCCTCCTAAGTCTTTTATCGGACGAGCTGCCAAGCTGCCAAGTCTGAAGAACAACAAGGCCCTTCCTTTGAAAAGAAAAAAGTCTTCTAGCGACTAAAGCGATCGGAGCGATAGGAAAGTGGCGAAATTCATTCCTCTAAAGACAAGATTTGGCCACAGGGTAAGGTGATACTGAAGAAATTTGCAAGACCCAGGAACGAAGAACCAGAGCAGGCCTGTGGACCTATAGGCGATGGTGGAAAAAGCGGTCAATAGGACGGAAGAGGAGGCATTAGCCATAGAGATAGTGTGGGGGTGGGTAGAATAGAATCTGTGGATATGTAGAGGGCGCGGCTAGTAGAGATGGTATGGTGGAGGTAATAGAAATAGAGAGGGTGATGGTGAAGGTGTAGTTGCTAGAGATGGGCATGACAGGGGTGGTGATGATGTAGATGGCAGAGATGTTGGAGTTGGGATAAGCAGATTTTTTGGATAAGGGGAGCTTATCGCTGATCGGGGTGGGAGTAACGAAGAAAAAGGCAGAGTACGGATAGTCAGCAGGTTGGGAAGAGAAAGTCCCAAACAAGTAGTCGGAACAGGAAGACCTGCTTGCCAAACGCCTTCGAAGTGGAAAATTCAGAAAATGATGACCTGTTCGCGGCCCGATTTTGCATGCGGAATTTTAGTCTATAAAATATTTATTCTGATACCATCTTAAGTTCAATTTATTGAACTTAAAGATGAGTAGTATCCATTTATTGATACTACTGCTGATTTCAATATTGTGAAAGTGGACCAAAATTGACCCTCATACTCCGCAAAAAACGAGAGGCTCTCCCTCTGCGCCAGCTTTAATTGGTGCGTTATTTTTTTGGAATTACGCAGGGAAGCCCGTTCTCTTTAAGATTCTATACTTCGGATACAGATTAGAGAACTTGGTCATTTTATTCTCTGACTTTCTGTTTTTTTGTGTGCACCTCTTATGAGCTAGAATCAGGTCTTCTGCCCATTTAAGTACTGCTAATATTCCGACTGGAATATTAAGTCTCTCTCAGGGTGAGAATATTTTGACATATGGTAATGCCATGTAATCCTGGACGTGACACAGAGAGGAGAGCCAGGTGAAATTATTTCGTGTCCTAACAGGTCGCACTACGTAGTCCGCAAAAGTTAGTGTCACGTAGTCCACAAAAGTTAGTACCAATGATGCGATACTACGGGGCTCGAGGTAGAGATTACTCCATGTGATGTCTTATGCATTCCTATACACTCGCAAAGCTCGAAGAACCCACAGCGAAATGCCTACATGTTCGGATAACTTTAATATAGAATATTCCTCAACCCCAGATCTCGACCATCTCGGCACTTCCTGGAAATCGTAGCATAATATTTTAAGGAGAGGTATTTAACTCGACTTGGCTGATCGTCCCACATTTAGACATTTTCTGTGCTTTGCCGGTAAATTCATCCAAGCACCATTTTATTCTTGAGAGGTTCCATTCTGAGTTTTTCGAACCAAAAGCGGTTGATATAGACCAAGAAACTTTTGCCCGGACATAAATCCGCCTACCTTTAAAGTTAGGAGGCCATCGAAAAATAGATAAGCGTTCATTTTTCAGGCCATGCCGATCTGAACTGCACCCTTAAGTATCCATTGGTAGACAACGGGGCATCGGGATAGCTACAGTTGTACTGAGGCCTACTGCGGGTGCCAAAAACGTTGCGCCGTTCTAGTATCCAGTCCATGTACGCAACGTTTTGTCATACCATACTTGTGAAAACGATCGCAACGGTAACTGTGGAGGGTTTCGTCTGCCCTGAGCGGCTCTACATGTATTGATCCTCAGCGATCACATTCCGTCAGGTCAGTGTACACGGCAGCTGAAACCCTCAAGGACAACTTTCCTATATCCCGCGGGTACTACAGTTATCTATAAGCACAATACGTAACCTACAGTACTGTAAAGTGTTAATTCTATTTGCTGCCCCCTTCAACCGGATCCTGCCTTCCCCTTCGAAGGCAGCACATGTACAGTAACCAGCACCACATCCAAGTGGTCTTAAAAAATCCTCACCATTCACCTCTTTCATCTGTATAAATTTTTTCTACTGTACACTTGACAAATAAATAAGTAGTGCATGTACGTACGGAACGAAGACAAGACAAAACTGTAACTGACTTTAAGATAAGTCAAGATACTTCAGCTTACAGCATAAGAATACTGTATGCTTTAAGTTAAAGTGCCTAAAAACATCTCTACTGCGTGCCCTATGCTTAAACCTAACCTTATTTTCAGAAAAAAGCAAGGAATTGTTTCTTTCCCATGAAAAAATTGTTTCGAAGACGCATTTTCTTTTCAACACGTTCGTAATATATTAATGACCTCCACAGAAAACCATCGTGCTCTATTTAAACGAATATATCATAACAACTAAGGGCACCTGATGGCATCTGATTGGTCAAAGGCCTTTGTTTCTCTGCACGGGGTGCTGGGTGAAACAATTCCACAGTATTACCACCACCGAGCTTGTGTTAACTTTTTGCTAATGGGGAGGGTTAAACATGAAACTCAGAGGAGAATGAATTTTTGGCTAGGAATGGATAGAAGGTTCAGAGGATCCAATTACTGGCGTGAATCAGACGCTAAGTGTTTCATTAAGACCGCACGAAACAAGTTCTTGGGAAAAATCTCGAAATTGGGGTAAGTACATACCGATAGATATTGTTTTATATCCGCTGGTAGCATACAGCAGCACCTCTTCGATATGTCCGCGGACATACAGAAGTTCCAACTGTCCCTGGCCAAAGCAGGGCATCTAATCTGTCGAGTGTTGGAGAGGATGGAGTGATTTCTATGGCCGCAGCACTACAAACAGGACATTCGAAGACCACTCAGTACGACCAAAATGAATATGCAACCGATAACTGGATCTATTTTAAAGCGTACAACGTATTGAAGAAGCATCCGAAATGGAGCTTTATGCGTCTTCCGTCAATGGCTCCAAAAACTCCTTCAATTGTTCAGATACCAGGCTAAGATGGCGGAGCAATACAAACGATGACGTATGAGCCCGTATCGGAAGAGGATACAGACACGCCGAATAAGAAGAAAGGGTTTGGACAGGGCTCGCGAGGTGCTAGTATGGGAATACATGAGGACATTAGAACAGCACCTGTTAGGTCAATGGAGTCATAGATGAAGCGAGCGACGGAGGCTATAGAGGAAACGAATGCGATTGAAATATTATCTCGACCAGAAGATCAGGGACTAGAGGAAACTCAATAGTTCTTCAGGGTAATGGGTACAAAATACTTGGAAATGGCGCGTAAGAGGAGACATTCGAGCATATGCATGAGGAGTCTAAAGAATTCGGTACCAAAGCGCTAGCTAAACCAGCACAAGATACAGCTGTTGCAACAATGATAGATGAAATTGTGCGCGGAGGGTCCAGAACCCCACAGAATCAGGTCGAAGCGTTCTCTAGATACTCTGATATCGTCGGAGAGCACTCCAGAGGGCAGAATTATCCACTCCGGGGGCGACCGCCGGACGCCTCTTCTTTTTCAAATGGCTTCGCGCTAAGTTTTGTAAAGTATGTCAAAGCTTGGTTTCAAAAATTCGTGCTTTTAGAAATCGTACCGCCGTGGCTATTCCATATAATGCACATGATGTAATTAGTTAGGGATCAGTGCGAATATGTACAAAAGGGAAGGCTGTGCTAATATATAGAAGCGCGCAAGTACCACCCCAGAAGCTCTTTCAACATCTTTGCGCATGGTTTTCTGCTCTCTCGCGAACGCTCTTTGACGACTGGTACTATACTCCTTGATTGTTTTGATGAAGGTTACCCATTTCGGGTATATAAATCACTCAAGTTGTACTGTAAGTACACTGCTTTCAATTAACCTTATAGTTAAATGAAGGAAGAACTTAGCCTCTCACAATACGTTGGGCAGCAGTTGAATGTTGCATAATGGTTATGTCATTCAGACTACCAGGGGTACCAAGAAGTTATCCCATATCCAAAGTTCTCCATCTGCAATAGCCTCTAGTACCATGGTAGGCTTCTTTCTCTTTCCTTGTAAACTGACTTTCCATGTAATTTGTCAATTCTTCTACTCCCGATATTGAGAATCTACACTGCCACCACAGCCAGGAAATCCCATCGCTGCATTTTATCTTCATTATTATCTCTAGGTCCTCCTTTGTTGGTTCACCTAGATACAAATCACTGAATTATTCTATGACTTCTTTGCAGTAACTCTTGAGAGAAAGTGTAAAAAAGTTCTTGCTCATATGTAGATATATATATCCTGTGCATCAGCAGCAATTCTATACACCAACATGCAAATAGCTCCTACAAAATGCTGCAACGGATGAATGCAGAGTTTTTCAAAGCTTTGCAACGACAAAAAAATTACATTTCCCATTGACAGCTTGGAAAAGGTGGTCAATTACGGAACGAGGCATTTGAAAGCGCCTTTCAATTGAGTCCTCCCTATACTTGATATCAATGCTGAAATAGTCTGTATATAGGCGATCTATTCACCCGTCAAAGTCACTCGCAAAATTTCCCTTCTTCCCCATCTAATCCCCTACGTTTGTAATTTTGGTGCTTCTCTATTGCTGGCAAAAAGCCAGTAGAGATCGATTAAATAACGCTAGAGTATTCTTTGTAGTCGTCGTTGGAGTCGCCTATAGGCATATTGACATCCGCAACCCAAATAAAAACTGGGTTTCGGTAGTTCATTTGACATGTTGATGAGAAGCTATTAGAAAAGCGTTCAGAAAGCACTCGAGCCACAATAATGAGTTGAAATATGGACGTAGAAAATCGTTTATATTTCAGCATAGAGCGCAGCGGCAGAGATGCTCTAATACAGCGGGTGGCACGATATAGTGCCACCCGGTACAAAGCTTCAGGTATAGAAATATTCTGAAGTTTGCTTTACTCATTTCATGAATAGAGGGAGGTCTATCAGCGCGGATTGAAATTTCCCGGAAGAACTTCGGTGATCAATAGCTGGCGAGTACATTTCCTGGATTCCTCCCTTATCCTTTCAATGAAACATTTTTTTGCCTTCTGTAGATAATATGATGCATCCCCTATGTTTCTATCATACGCCCAACGCTGTATAACGTCAATTTGCGCCATAATATCACTCTCTGTAGGCACTAGTGCTGAAAGCACCACATCATTGTCGTCATCAGACTGATTTTCCTGACTAGCAGGTAATAGACTCTCTCAGAAATCCTCCAAAAAAGCGCGTCTTCGACTAGTACCCTTGCTTCTTCAAAATGCTCTTCAATACTAAACCAATTTCGTACATCCTCTTTAGTAACAGGCTCCAGAATTTGTTCGTAAAACAAATCAACGCAATTTAGGGACAACTTTAATCTTTTTAACATCATTAGAACCTCTTTTTTTCTAACTCGTCCGGCTGAATACTCACCCTCATGTGACGTTAACTGCGCATCATTTAGCCCTTTAAAAACATTTCGAACTCACCCGACATCGAGTAATTGCGCCGCTATTTCACTTCATTCCAAGATGCAACCACCGTGTGCAGCCCATCCAACATATGAGGCTAAAACCCTTCCTTTAAACCTATAATAGCTGCACAAAGACTATAATTGTTCTTTCTTCTGTGGTGCCGCGTTTCTATGTTGTCTATGATCGCTCGCAGAAGAATATAACGATACCGAGTTTTGAAAGCTGCAATTATTCCAAGGTCCATCAGCTGATGAACTTCAGTACAGCTCAATGGCAAAATCATGATTTTACCTGCTCTCTAACGTGTTTCAAGTCCGTAGCATGAGAGCCACAGTTTTCCATAATTAAAGCAACAGGATGATGTTTTCCTTCTTAAGAATGGTAGAAACACATCATAAACCACTTGCGAAATGTAACAGTGTCAGTCCATGCGTTCTTCTAACTAAAGTAGGGAACCAGGGGACATCCAGGTCGTAAGCATCGAGGGTTCTCAGATTTTCCAATGACTGCCATGGGCACCTTCTGGGTACCATTTGCATTGGTGCATACGTAAGCAGTGGTGGGGTCTTTGCTCTTCATTTCCTTTGTATCTCTTACTGTCGTACGATATGCTTCTTCAACTGTGTAGGTTTTGCGGGAAAGCAGTTTGTAGGAAAGGCCAGTTTCATCAAGGCTGTAGATGGAATCTACGTCATACGCCGACAACTTCTCTCTCAATTCCGCCATTTCCTTTACCAAGAGCGTTGCCGATGCACTGCCAGCCTCTTGATGTAAAGCAATAGATCTTAAGCCATGGAATTTAAGAAACTTTTGCACCCATCCAATAGAAGCTCTAAAGCGTTGCAGTCTGTTGTATTCATAGTACGCCTTGTTCTCCATTGCATTACATAAGCGTTTTCGTATCATCAGTACTTTTTAGTGTAGAACTGACTGCGTTACTGGCATCTTCAATGATCGGGAAAAATGAACGAACCTAAGGAAGTGGTCTTCAATAGTTGGGTAGACAGGCGGCCGTAAAGGTTTTCGATGCAACAACAGGTCCTTGGATTCAACTTGCTTGAGAGGACTTGGATCTCTCTTCTTGAGAGTGGAGACAGTTCTTCGAGAGATGGAAACGTTTTTATAATCACAGGTGCCGTTTGTCCGTAGTGAGCAGACGCGATGCTTCGATTTGTTCAGCAACATTGAGCCTGGTTCTTTGGTCTTGCTTTTGGTTTGAGATGTCGCGGCGGGAGCCATCGCAATGGTTTGAGGCTTTGGAGCGCGAGATACTGCCGTGGTTGCTGCGGAAATGTGGAGGAATGATTTTGTCAGAGATACAGGGCAAGTTTTGGCGGATAGTTTCCGCGCCAAATGCCGTTCGCTTCGGTGCCTCTGAAATCCTGCAAAACCGTTCCAACGGTTCTAGGGTAGTGATATATAGAAGTTGGCACTATTCAAACGAGCACTATATCGTGACCCCCCATTACAGGTGTCGCCTAAGATTGTAAAACTGTAAGCTGTAAGTAAAGTGCATAATGCAGTAATAGGCTGTAATGTACATTGACATACCGCTGCATACGGGCTTCACAGTACCGATTTCGAAGTCGACGTTACTGTTGCCCACCCTTCGCACGCCGCCACATTTCGCTAAGTACGGTTACCGCAGGCGCTGCCGCAACACTCGCAGAGCGCGAGAAACATCGTCATTACGGCACTTACTGCAACCAAAACGATATCCTCCTCTACCCCGTAGGAATTGATATCTGTGGCGCCTTGGGCGACGACGGCAAGGGTTTTTGCCGCCGCCTTGCTTCCTTCGCTGCTTCCCGTCGCGGTTCGTCCCCTCAACAGGAGCACCGCGACTTTGTTACCCGTTTTGCGTTTAGTCTCCAAATAATGCAGGCGCGACAGGTTTCTACCCCCGCCCGCATCCGTAGTTAATTTATGAATACCCTCCGCACGCTTCTGTGCAACATTGTCCAACCCATAAACATTTACCACCACAGTAATGTACAGTACCATAAAGTACCTTACAGTCCAGTACTGTACAGTTTTTCTTGATGGATCACTTTAATCACTTTAATTTGTATGTTCAACACAGTGAAGTCAATGCAAAATTAATTTTGAACAGGGTAACTAAATTCTGCGCGTTGCGGGGCAGTACAGTTTGATATTGTTCTCTTTGTTCCGGATCAGACCAAACCTAGCACATTACAGTACAGAACAGGAACCAGCGACCGTTCTCGCGAGAATAAATGGAACTCCTCTCCCGCCATCCCCATAAAGCTTGTGGCGTCGTTATCGTTATCCACACTGCCGCGGCGGACTCGATTCGCCGCCTTCTCCGAGACAACCCTACGCCCTCGCCATGCTACTCCCTCAACCCATCTTCACTCGCACTCCCTCCTCCCTGTTCCTGGCTTCATCCATTCGTCGTCACCTCCCATACACTTCAACTTCGCATCCCCACAACCGCTGCCCCCCCGTCCTTAAGCGTGCACTTCCCCCTGTACCTTCCATGACTCTTCCACTCCTTTCCTCCTCTGATCTGCGACTTTCAATCTCCCTCATATCTGCCACCTCCGTTTACCTGCTAATCTTCCAACAATTAACCTCTCGCAACTTCCTCCCTTCTCAGTTTACCCGCAAACTTATTCATCTAACCTCCGGTCCCCTCTTTCTCCTCATCTGGCCCTTCTATTCTCATCTCCCATCCGCACGTTTTGTCGCAGCTTTTCCGCCCTTTCTCCTTATACTAGCCCTCTTTATCTCTGGAAATTCGACCCCTTCTTCCCCCTTTGTCTCCCTTGCATACATCATCAGTCGACGTGGTGACGCCTCCGAAGCATTGAAGGGACCACTATATTACTGCATAATCCTATTTCTCTCAGCGCTTGTGCTCTTCCAAACTGATGCCGCCGTTATTGCAATTTCCACCCTCGCCTTTGGGGATGGCCTGGCTGATCCCATCGGCAGACGCTTTGGTGCCTCAAACAAATGGGTTGGCAATGGACTGGCGATAAGAGTGTAGCTGGCACTTTGGCTTTTTGCGTTGGTGCATGGTCGGGCGCATATGCCATGTTGCAATGGATGGCTCATTTTGGAATGGGCAACTTGGCTGACGGAGAGCAGCTACTAGTGGGATTAGCCTTTATTACTGCAGTATGTGGTGTTGTGGAGATGGCGTGTCCTGTCGTCTTGGGAGATGATAACGTTATGGTTACCCTAGCCGCAGTCAGCATGGCGTTACTGGTTTTCGGAGGAGGCGCCTTATGAGCTTCATGGTAACATGTCAAGGACGCTTTGAGAAAACTGCACTCTGATTTGGCATGCTAGTTCAAAAGTCTTTTTCGCTGCTAGTCTTATCTATTTTTACGCGTGGTTTGACAGAGACGGGGGGTGATTTGCGGATGAGTGAGTGGGGTCTGTTGTGAGGCCACCTTGTACATAGACAACCGATCTGCTAATGGGACATAGAGGAACTCCAGGGGTTGATACCAAGGCTGGTCTTGATGTTAATGCAGATGACATTAGCATGATTTCTTGTCCCTCTGCATTAATGAAGTGGATCTCTATGCTGCTGATATCAGCAGTCGATGGGCTTTCATCTGGTGACGTAGAGACCTTTGTACGGCATTGGTGTTGAGATCAGGGCCGTCTTGAAATTCGCCACATTCTGTGATCCGAAACCCGGGTATTTTGTTGATCAACATTCTTTAACATCTCGAGCATGGGGATGGACCGAAGTCGCGGAAAGTCACTTTTTTGTCGCAATGTCCAACGCAATGCACTGAAAGCATTTTCCTCGGTCGCAGAGAAAATGGCGGTCAAGGTTTCTCATCTTTTCAACAAAGTATATTTGCACGGGAGATATTATCCTGCAATATTCCGCGGAGCACGACTAGTCGCGGTGGAACGAAATGGTGCTGACCTCTCATCGATAATCGTTAAGTCTCTCTGGTCTCCCCTGGTATAGATATCTTTCCTGATTGTTCCCGCTATCACGTACCCCTCGCTTGTAGCTCCCAAACAAACAAACGATGTAAGCGATGCCGGCCGTCTGCAATGACCGACTTGGCAGCTTTCGCAGAGGCCGAAAAGGTGTTCGCCCCATGGAAATCAACACGCCATACTGTCGACAGGCTTCCTCTGAGTATTTTTTCTTTAGATCCTCCATCTCAAAGGAAACTGAACGACGCTAGCCATACTGCAGTGCATAAAGAGCTATCTCTGGGCCATGTGCGCGCACACAAGCACACCAGGTCTCAATGAAACTCCCTGGAGCCAAAGAATAGGTCCACTGCCCTCCCGCAGCAGGTTTGAGGACTGCTATCAGCACCCGGCAGTTCTCGCTGTAATTCAAAAACTTAAGTCAAGCCCCATTATCGGAACCGGGAAACCCCTGCCCAAGGTTGGGTGTCCGGGAACCCTGGCCGTCCTGGCGATTACTTCATCCGCTGCATCTGCTACAGCTTCAAGCGGATCGACTTCCTCGATGACCAGATCACTTTGCTGGCTGACGATCCCAGCCTCGGCGCAAGGCATCCTGCTGTCCAACCCAGCCGCACGGGGAAAACAATGCAGGCCAGACGTCAGGGCAACCACCACCACCCGGATGCACCGATTTCTTCGATATTACATCGCTGAACTCCTTAACCCCTGCTTATCTTAGAATGAGAACCTTCACCCCACTCACGAGCTTAAAGGCTGCCATGCTTATAAGCTACGAAAATACCAGGGGTTTACAGCCGTACCACCCGGCAGGAACAGCCTCATCCCCGTGCCGACCTCCACGCTCGGAGGACTGCACCCCGGTGCGTTCTCCCAGGTCAAGGAGGTGGCACGATCGGTCGCTAGCCGCGCCTTCGACCAATACATAAGAGTGAGAGCCATTCTCTTCCAACGAAACACCCGGGTGATGCTCACTTCTAATGCCGCCTGCTTGTTGGATACTAGCTACGATACAGTTGGCGGAAGTGACCTGTTATTTGTAATGAAGTCGTCACGCAAGTCACCGAACTCCCAGCCTTAGCACCAACTGAAGTTCACACCATGTTACCCCACTAGCAATCGATTCTTCTGGATACGACAACAGCTGTGGTACTGTACTTCACGTCAAAGCAAAGCTGCACGGAGTGTTGACATTCTTTGACTGAATCGCAGTAAAAAACCCTACTCGAGCTAACAATCACGGGCATTACGCTATACCTACGTTTACATCTCCTCTTGTAAGCCGTACCAATCTGTACCCAAAGGCCCCATTCTACCAATCTCAGCAGCGATTTGTATCACAAAGCGCCACCAACGTCCTTCCACGCCACCACCATATCAACTCCGCCTCCCGCCGCGAACGAATCCACACCCATCAGCACAATCACCCCATATAATCTTCCCTCAAATTACCCACCACCTCCCTCATAAATGCACAAGAGCTTAAAACCCTACCGCCCTCCGCCCGGGCAACTTCCAGCCCTACACATGAGCCTACATTCGAATCCGTAGCGATCGCACAGTCCTCATCGCCTCTTCGCAACCGCCCTTGCTCCGCATTTCCTTCAAGGTACATCATGGTCGCCTTCGTGGCCCCTGCTATCAACCCGCCTGCGCTTAACGTCTCCTCGTTCACCCCTGTCGCCGCTTCCCATCGCTCAACACCTGCACAGGCACCTGTTCGTACTCGCCATGCTATCGTCTCGCGAATTTTCTCTCTCGACAAATATGCCCGCATGTCCCAACCGGATACCCCGCCCATCACTGCCCATCCAAACCTTCCTCCGTATGGACCACCTACCTCGATTCCATGAGACAATCCAAGGACCTTTACCGCTCCGTAAATGATACCGAAAAAGCGTCCACAGCTTCCTCCGAAGCCGCGATAGCCGCGGCGTCCACTCCTTACGCACGCCTCTTGACGGTTTCAGCCTTTCGTTCCAAGAGCCTTGGGGTGATCCAGAAATCCTCTGCACCCGCTTTGTTGCTGCAGATAGATACATGGCACACACTGTTACCAAGCAATACAAGGCCGCCGCAGTGATGACGGGTGTATACTCCGTACGCTGCACAGAGGGTGTGGTAAAGGGTCAGGCTGAGGAGGCCAGAAATGCCGCTCTGTCTATGCAATTCAGGATGAAGCAACGTAGTGTCGTTGCCAAGTCGCAGATTATGTTGAGACCAGGAGGAAAGCAATAGTTGCGTGTTAATGGCTGCTTCTACGAGGAGGCCCTGGTCTCAAAGTATCCCGCATCCGCAAAGGCACTAGTTACCGGTGCTAGTGAGGCGAAAGGTACCTGCAGTCGATATGCCGTGAGCATGAGCGACGCAGAGAGGTACATGGCCTTGTCTGTTGATTACCAGAGACGAGGCGTAAGGCTGTAGCCAAGGGTGTGTATGACGTATTGTGTTCAGACGCAATGCGAAGAATGTTGCTGAATATAAGAGGGTCAGTTCTATGGCCGCCAAGTTTAGGACCCGTCAGCTCTCCACTACCGCAAAGGAACAACTGAAGTATGATGCCTCCAAGTATGCAAGGAAGTTCTTGGTCATGGTTGCGATTACGAAGAGCGTCTCTTCAACAAGTATCCTGCAGTCTCAATGTCAATGCGATACTAGACTTACATAAACCAAATGCAGTTTGCGACTGATGCATTTGATGAAAACTTGCTCCGCAGACCCTCCTTGCTGTTGATGTGCCGACTGCATCACCGAAAAATATGCCTCTGGCTCGTTTGCAGGTCTCTAGATCTTCATGTTCCCTTCCTTGTTTGCGCAACTACGAAAAGCACCGCCTCGGGTATGTTTTCAAAAGTCTATAGCAGTGGGGCTGCGAAGTTTACTTAAACTATACATTTTGCTCATAGCTCATCTCGTGCTACATTAGTTGGTCCCTCTGGTGCCTCCATATTATTGTGTTCCTGTTCTACCGAATCAGCAAGCGCAGCCAGTGTGTAAGCGAGCGTTAGAACCCCGTTTTCGAGGTCCGACTCCTCAACAAACTCATCCGGACGATGACTAACCCCGTCTTTGCAGGGCACAAAAATCATACCAACTGGGAAAAGTCGCGCCATAAATAGGGCATCATGATAGGCCCTCGACACCAATCGAGTCACCGATAAACCACTTTTTGCGGCCGCTTCTTCAACCGTTTTCACAATGTGGTCATTACAAATCGCAGGGTCATCGGCATTCACTACTTCCATGTCAACTCCAACGCCCCTAACTTGCGCAGCTTTTTCTGCAAATCGCGAAATATGGTTGACCATAGCATCTCTTCGAATAAGATCAATGTCACGAATATCGACACCAAGGTCGACTTGTCTTGGCACTGAGTTGACAGCGCCCGGAAAGACTTTGATCGCCCCAACAGTGGCAACGGAGTACTCGGAACCGGCATCTCTGGCGGCACGCTCTACTTCCAAGATGGTTTGCGAGGCGGCTAACAAAGGATCTTGACGCAGTGACATAGATAAAGCACCAGCATGGCCGCCTGTCCCTGAGAAGGTAATGGAGAGTTGAGCAGGTGCGGCTATAGCGGTCACAGCGCCAATATCGATATGGGCTGATTGCAGGGAGTCTGCTTGTTCGATATGTAATTCGACGAAGGCTGCATATGCTTTGGAAAAGAGGGGAACAGATTTTAAGTCACCTTGAAATCCTGCATATGTTCTTGCTTGATCGAGGGAAGTACCGTTAGAGTCGACGAGTTTGTAAAGATCGGACGTGGAAAGCGATGAAGTGAGCGCGCGGAGCCGAGGCAGCCGATACCGAAACGGGTTGGTTCCTCAGAGGTGAACACAATGATATGGATGGAGCGATGAGGGGTATAGTTCGCTGCTCGGAGAGAGCGGATAGCCTCGAGAGCCCCGAGAACACCAAGCGTTCCGTCATACATGCCAGAGTGGGGAATAGCGTCAATATGAGAGCCAGTCGCTATGGGGGAAAGTTCAGGATTAAGGCCAGGATACACAGCGAAACTATTACCGAGGCGTCTGTTTGGATAGTGAGGTTGGCCGCAGTGAAGAGATCATGGATATACGCACGGGCGGAGAGATCGGAAGAAGTGTAGACCACACGTTGCACGGAGGGGGGTGGGAGATCGTTGTGGGTAGATAGATTGGATAGGGTTGAAAGAAGGTGTGGGATATCGACATTGAGAGAAATGGCTAAAGCAAAGGGGTGGTGCTGAGGAGGAGGAAGGGGAGGAGAAAGACGGGGAGGCGATCAAGGAATAAGGCAGTGTACATAATGAGGTTTGATGACAGGAGATTTACGGAGATGGTTCATGTAGTAGAACTCAGTTGCCAACGCGTTGGTCATTCGTAGACGTGGCGGAAAACGTGGCCTTCCGAGCCATGGGGACTAAGGATGGACGCATGAGATCCGTCGAATGCAATGGCTTGCTAAGACAGCCGTCACATCCAACGCAGCACACCCCGTAACCAGTAATACGCTCGAAGATCTCGCAAGCATATAGAAACTTTAACTGTACAGTACTGCTAAAGCCGTTATTACTCAACCCTCACCTTTCCCTGCGAACCGATTCAACACTGAGCCCTTGGAAACCTTTGATGCCCCCCCCGACCGCATCCGACCAGGACCCGTCATCAACGTGCGGGTTGCGTCATGCGGCTCGCTTCAGGTGCCCATTATTCCCGAGCCATGGGCGCCCTTACCGCCCAATGGCGAACCCCAACCCTCCCGCCTCCCTGGGTATCCTGGCATCCCTCCACCCTCAGCTGCGCCTTGGTCGTTCCAATGGTCAAGGCTGAACTGCACACAGCCTCCCGAGAGCCAGCATGTCATCTCTCGTGCAGTTAGTTCGATGAACCCTAGGTCAGCCGCCGGCCCAGATCGCCTCTCCACATGCCCTAGCGCTTGCTGGCCACCACTACGGTGTCTCTTGAAGCGCACGTCAGCGGTCTCTCGGCCATCACCAATCTTCCTCGTCATTTCGCCAGCGGTTATCTTCTGACTGCCACTATCCCTCTTTTCGCCTCTGCTACGCCCTCCGGCCTCGCCCGGACAAGATTCGGCCAATAGCTGTCGGTTAGAGGCTCCGGCGCCTGCTTACCAAAGTGTTGCTTTCTGCGGCCCTCTTACACACCCGTGCCATATCTGCACCCTCCTAGCTCACCGACGCCATCCCCTCTGGCCCGACGCCATTGCTCATGACGCGTGAACGCTTATAGGCCGCTACGGCAGCAGCCCGCAGTGCATCCAAGGCTCTGTTGATACGGCAAGTGCGTTCAACGCATTCTCGTGACAGAAGATGTTGTGCGCCCTCCTCGGCCATAGCGTCTCTTTGACTAGTTTGATGAACATGAGTTACGGCCGTGCCCCGACCACCCTCGTCTTTTCCTCTACCCTGCGCCTCTTCCTCCCAATCCAGGAAGGCTCGTAAGAGGGGATCCTGCTAATACATTCGTATTTTCTTTGCCCTCCAGGCTATTGTCCCTCGGAGTGTGATCTTTCGCTGGACCACTGGAATACGGACGATACCACGCTCATCGCCCGAATTCCGTCAGTGGCCAAGGCGTTACGCATTCTGCAAACGTTATGTCTGGAAGTCCACTTCACGAGAAAACCCTCCTAGTCCTCTGGCGTACTATGCGATCCTGCGACTCCTAGCCGTGACCGCCGCCGTCCCTGTATCTCTGGTCACTGAACCTGGCATCATGCTTCTGGTGCTCCTGTTGCATCCGACGGTTGCATGATTCACCAATTCAGTCTTCCGGCGACAGCTGTCAAATGGCCTGGTAGCTGCTCATCAACATCACATATGCGCGCATCTGTTTTCAGCCCTACCCTGAGGCCGCATCGGTGTGCCGACTTGAGCACATCTTCCGGCTTGCGCCCCTTGACGTTTCCGTTACCATCGTCCTCTGCTTCGATACCCTTCATAAGGCGACTTATGCCCGCATCAATCATGTACCCATCTCCCCGACCGCCCGCTCACAGTTTGCACCGTTTACCAGATTAAGTGGCCAAGGAATCCACCCCAAGGACTATTATTCTTTCCATTCACGCAATTCCCGTGATGGGCTCCGCCGACTCGCGCGCTTTTGGTCCTTCATCACATCCGTTGCAGATTACCGATGCCTAGCCCGTTTCCCACTTTGTGACTACCTGAACCACTTGCTCGATTGCCTCGGGCCCCGCAACTGCAAGACTGGATATTTCAACCTCGGCATTCATGTCCGTAAATGCCTTCTGCCCAGCGCCCTGAACGCCCGTGCGCATGTTTACTTCAAGTACTGCAGGTAGCATCCGCCTGTGCCTCCTGGAAGGACAACCTTCGGAACGCCACCCCAGCCCTCTAGACACCATGGTGCTCATTCGATCCGCCTTCGTCCTCGTCGCAACTCCTTCTCCCGAGAACCTTTCGCATTCGTTATCACCCATCCCTTCGTCATATCTCGGGTCTCGCCCCGACAATGGTGTCTAGTCTGAAATGCTGCGTCGCGACCTGAGCCACCATTACCTCCGACGGTCTTTCCTCGGCGTTGGGCAGAGGCCCGGGAACAACACCATTCGTGATCCGATCACCAGCCACATATTCAAGCCCGGTGGTTTCACATGTCAGCAGTTTCCCTTCCTACACCCTGGCACTGGTGTTTGTCTTGCTGATATCCTCATGTAAACACGCACCCCCTTCTACTGATACTCAACACAAGCCCATCACCTAAGATTTCACGCGCTATACGTTTGACCTGCATTGATTTGATTGGCCGCGTTGAAACCTGCAGGTGCCGCTATCCAAGCTGACACCGTCAAAACGCGGACATATCAGCGGAAGGTATGCCATGTGCTTTCCTTCCATGCGGATGATGACCGGCCCCTTCATGTCCGACATCATTTTGACAGAGAGGTAAATATTGAGTTATTGAACAGTGTGATGTCTGGGGGGAAGTGGTGACCTTGTAATGAAAAAATGTGAAGCGGGGATAGAAACCACCTGCCCCAGCCGTAGGCAGTATTAGTAAGAGCTGTCGCTAGTGATACGTACAGTACGGTACATATTTTGCGATGATTCGTCATACTGTAACAGCCGTGTAAGGGAGGACGAAAGATGAGACACGTGTACGAAGGGAATGAAACTCAGAATGACGGGTGTTTCTGTTGGCGCTGATTTTTGTCCTTGTGCGCCAAGTTGCACACGTGTTAGATATTTTTGGGTAGGACCGATGAGGGCCATTCGTTGTAGCTGAGTTGGTTAGCCAAGTACGCTACTATCTTGTGGTTCTGGGGTCAACCCTGGTTTACCTCTAGTATCTTATTGTTTGGGCGACAGAAGAAACTACGTAAGAGAAAAACAAGAGAAAAAGAAGAGAGAGGGAGGCAAGTAAATGGGTTGTGTTATTGTACGTTTTTGTGCAGTTCTTGGAACCCTGAAGGTCGCCGCAATTCAAGTTCACAGTGGTATTTCTGTCGAGGGGCATTCTTGCCCAAAATGAGTGATTCTATGGTTACTTTCGATGGTTCTAGGACTGCTGATATTGATTATTCCTTGTTCTACTTCGAGAATGTTGTGAAGACGGAAGGGACGAGGGAGTGAGGAGAAGGCTCGTTCCTTAATCTCGTATTTGCGGGACAGGCTTTTCAGTTCTATTACCGCAACTTCACGGTGACAGGGATGCTCTCGGAAGACGGCAACGATTCGAAAAGGTTTCGGAGGCGTTATGGAAGGAGTTTGGGAATAAGCCTGAGCCAAGAAGGGCAGTTGAGGTGGGATTTTTCCATGAGTAGGACTCCTAAGGACGACCTGCTGAGTTGTCGAGAAGGCTGATTCCGCTTTTGGGACCGCAGGTTTCTCAGAGTCATGACGAGGGCTGCTGTAAATGATTCAAGCACGCGGAATTTCGAGGTGCTCCATGCACCGAAGACTTATATAGATTTGAAGAACTGTTTAATCGAGTTCCACAAGTCACAAGAGAGGTTTTCGGGGGCTTCGTTGAGTGGAATTTCGCAGGGTAATTATTTTTCGCCGTCGAGCGAGAAGAAGTTCAAGAGGGAACACGATGACCGTATCGATGAGCTAGCCTCTCAGTTAGCAGAGTTGCTTTTGTTGATGACGAAAAGGAACAGTAGGATAGGGCAGTCTGAGAGTCAGAGTGGGATGAGACCGGCCAGTCCCGTTGGTAAGATTTACGGGAGGACTGTGAGATTTTACGCACCGCAGTGTGGATACTGTGGTAAGATAGGGTATGGTCCCGAGAATTGCTGGAAGAAACAGAGGGATGAGAAAGGAGTCCCTGTTTCTACTTTCTGTGGTAAAACAGTGCACACTGAAGAAAATTGTTGGAGTAAGAAGAAGTCGGAGGAGGAAGAGAAGCCGAATAAAGAATTGAATGAAGATCGTGTGAATTTAATACAGAAGTTGGACGCCGGTGAGTTTGCTGCTATTCGTCGAGGAAGAGACGGCGAACCGTTGCCAAAGCAGCGCGCCTGGACCGACCAACCCCGATTGTTCGACCCGATATCACACGTATCTAGAACATTCTTGCTCCCAATCCAAACCAAGCTACGCAGAAGAAGGAGAAGAGGAAGCCGAAGAAGAAGGTTACTCGTGTAAAAGGGTTCAAGTTAGTAGAAAGTCGTGCTCAGGAGTACGATGTAATTGCCAGCTTTGCTCACGCCAATGCAGGAATAAGCTTTGGTCAGTTGCTGCGAGGGACGCAAAAGATGTGGAGAAGAACTTAAAAAAGATGTTTAAGGACGCACTGGTTCGGTTGCAGCCGTGCAAGAATATGGAACTTCAAGTGGGACTGGCCAGTCCCTGCCGAGAAGCACGGTCCGGAAAAAAGGTTCGAATGTGAATGAAGTTATTTATGGAGAGAATCTTCCCGTAGAGAATGAATCTGGTCGTCTCCGTCGGTTGAAGATGGCGGAAGCAAGGGTCTATGGCAGAGATCAGAGGGCATTACTCGACGCAGGTGCCCTCCCAAATATCATGTCACAAGGGCTGAGTGAGGACCTACGCCTCAGCCCTGAGCCAATCTCGCGTCGAATCACAGTTGCCGATGGGGAACTGCTCAAGTGTTGGGGAAGTGGTGAATGTGCCGGTGAGCCTGGGGACGTTGACAGTGCCCTGAATTTCTTGGTATTGGCAGAATCACCGTTTGACTTGATTATTGGAGCACCGTCAATGGAGGCCCTTGGTACAATTATTGACCTGAGAAGACAGATGGTGACCTTCCGTATTGGCGTTGGTCAAAACTTGATCACAACATCATTGCCATTGTTCAGTAAAGAGTTGATGAGTTAAGCGAAGAAGACGCAGAGTTCACATCGGATTCGGAAGAAGAGGATCAAGGCGATGACAGAGATGGCGGAGGCGGAGAGCAAGTCGTCGAAGAAGAAGTCGATAACGACGAAGAAGAGTATGTGATTTGTGTCCACGGGGTTCAGGACCGGTTAGTCCGGAAGAAAGTATTGAGACTGGTAGTGGTCTGGATGAAGCCCCTGGACATATTATGAAAAAAGAATTGCCAGATGTTCATTGATGTTGTTGGACAGGCCTGTCCTAACCCAAAAAATGTGAAGTCACCAGGACCGGCCAGTTCTTAAGAAGTGACTCTAAAATTGGAAGATGTGCCAGGTTTTCGCGAGTTGAATGAAGAGCAAGCGAGAGTGTTTGTGACTGCCGTGAAGCACATGCCGAAGGAGGTCCAGAAGCAAGTGACGGGCATGCTGCTTGAGTCGGAAAGTGAACCAGTGGTAGCTTGAAGTTTCGATGATATTACAGCATGCAAGGTTCCGTTCACCCAACGTTCGAGCTTGATGACTACATGCAGATATGTGAACTATAGAGAAGAATAACGCCGAAGCATAATGCAGTGATTAAGGACGGAGTTGAGAAAATGCTAAAAGCTGGGATAATAAGGCCCTAGAATTCGCCTTGGGGTTTTGCCGTGGTGATTTCCACGAAGAAAGATGGATGGGCAAGGTTTCGTATTGATTATCGCCGGTTTAACAAGAAGATGAAGGCCGACAAGTGGCCGCTTCCGAACTTCGATGAACTTATCGATGAGATGACTGGTGGGGCGGTCTTCACAAATTTGGATATCCTCGCAGGATATTGGAATATCCGTTTGGATGAGGAGGTACAAGAGATGACGACATTTCGTTTTCAGCAAGGTGCCTATTGTTTTTTGTGTTACCTTTTGGTTTGAAGAACGGACCGCCGTGTTTCCAAAGGGTGGCACATATGTTGTCTGGTGACTTACCATTCGTAGTAGTAATATACCTCGATGACATTGTGATTAAGTCGCTGAATTGGGAGGAGCATCTAGAACATTTGAAAGTTGTGCTCGGGCGGTTACGAAAGGTTGGCTTGAAGTTTTAAGTGAAGAAATGTGAATTTGGATTGAAAGAGGTTGAGATGTTAGGACATTTGGCGAGTAGTAAGGCTATGAGAACGGACCCAGGAAAAACAAGTGCTATTTTAGATGCGCCGAGATCTACCTCGAAGAAAGAATTGCGTTTGTTCCTTGGGATGGCGTCGTACTACAGGCGATTCGTGAGAGGGTTTGACAGGATCGCCGCACCGCTCCAAGGACTGAACAGTCCTGGGGATAATTTTAAGTGGACCCCTGAAGCTGAAAATGCGTTCGTGAAATTGAAGAAGAGTCTTACCGAGCCACCAGTCCTTGCCCTACCGGACATTACGAGAGGATTCATTTTGTATACAGATGCCTCGAAGGCAGCGGTCGGTGCGGTACTTGCGCAGAAGGATGACGAGGGTCGAGAGCACCCTACGCTGTATGAAAGCCGTAAGAAACAAGCCACATAGAAGAATTACTGTACGTTTGAGTTGGAAGCTTGGGCAGTGATATTCTCGTTAAAGAAGTTCAGGCCTGACCTGTTGGGGAGTGCCTTTGTGTTGTACACGGATCACCAGGCATTGCGGGCTGCGTTTTCCAAGAAAGATATCCATGGCCGACTGCTAAGATGGCTTTACATCATGTCGGAGTACTAGTTTGAAGTTCGCCAAAAGCCAGGGGTGCAGAACGTAACAGCCGATTATTTGTCGAGAAAACGACACAAGATAGTAGGGGTGGGCCTGTCTCACTGAAGGATGATATTGAAAAATACCTTACAATGGATGAGGACCGGCCAATCCCGAATTATGGAGTCGAGGAGAAACAAGAGTTGACTAGAAGTATGAGTGAAAACCAATTTGGGGGGAAGGAAGGCCGGCAAGTCCCGAACGTCGGAAGTAAGAATGGGAAAGACCTGTCCCTCTCGGAGAAGTTGTCGATTTGGAAGAAATAGTTGCTGTAATTGACTTGACAGAACGCGGAGGATAGTATGAAGAGGACTAGGGCGGGTGAAGCAGTACTTGTCGACGTTGGACGGAAAGGGTATTGCGAAGAAGCACCGACGCCGAGCGAAAGCCTTCTTGTTGTCCGACGGCGTAATGTTCCGTCGTACGAAGAACGGACCGAGGGTGGTTCCGCCGATTGAAGCACGTGCCGGAGTACTGCGTGCTGCTCATGACTTGGTAGTTCATTGGGATCGGAGGACCACAAAGCAATTGTTGATGAACGCTTTTGGTGGCGTGGAGTGGCAAGGGATGTGGAAGAGTTTGTAAAATCCTGCGACGAGTGCCAAAAGAGGGCACCATTGGCAAGATACGATTCGGTTATGAGAAAACCTGTGACCGGCGTCTTGAATACGTTTTCCATGGACTTCACCGGTCCTTTGCCATGACGAAGAGGAACAAACGTTTCATGTTGCTTGCAGTTGAGCACTTGACTGGGTGGTCAATTGCAAGGGCCACGAATAATGAGACAAGTGGAGTCGCAACAGAGTTTGTGCAGGAAGAGATATTTGGTCAGTTTGGAATGTGCGGGATATTGTGATGGACAATGGTCAGGCTTTTACTGCCGACGCGTTTAAAGGATATCTGAAAGCGAATGGAACGCATGGAAACCGGTAAGTACGTACGCACCTCAAGCGAATGGAAGGGCGGAGCGAATGGTTGGGACCATGAAGCGCGCCATCGCAAAAGTTTTCAGAGCACAGGAAAGGATTGGTATCATGTATTAGGAGCAGTGGTACAGGCATACCGTGTTCGGAAGGGAAGAGATGGGTTATCGCCGTTCAACCTGATGTACGGGGTTGACTGCCGCATGCGGTTACCTGGGCTTCCAATGATTGATATGACGGAGGTTTGCCAGTCTCCGGCGATTATTACCCACGTTGACGCCCTGAGAAGGGCATGACGCGAGTTTCGAATGAAGAATGGAGGGTAATTGAATAAGCAAAGACATTCGCAAAACGCGTAATGCGCGAAAAAGAAGCTCCAGTTGAAGAACCGAAGTTTGACGTTGGAGAGTTCCTGTTAATACGCAAAGTGAGGAAAAGCAAGGGAGTAGCCCCGAAATGGGCTGGGCCTTATCGTATTATCAAGGAAACGCACCCAACTTATGCGCTGAAAAATTAGGAAGGAAAGAAGGCACGGCGAAAGTTTCATGTTCGCAGATTGCCCGCATACGTTCCACGCAACGCGTGAGACCGGCCGGTCTGGAACTAGGGCGAAGTGGGTGGGCGCGGATTTTGTCCGTGTGAAAGAGGAATGGGGAGAAAGCGCAGTGGGAAAAGAAAGTTTCGTTGGTTGCTTTTGAGTTTTGGTTGTAGATCGAGTTATCGCGAGGGAGATGACGGACAACTCTCGGCAAAATGACGTTTTTATTTCTGTTTCTGGATGAGTTGGTGTAACGCTTTTTTGGAATGTACCGTTTTATTGAAATTGGCACCGGACAGTCACGATGATCTGAATGGTTGTTTTGGTGATTGAATTTGGGAGCCCGTGTAAATGGTGTAAGCAGTTGGCAAAAAGTTGATGCTAGGCTGACTGGTAGAAAAGGCCCGGGAACCTCCCCGGCCAGCCACCCTTGCGGGGCAGCCTACAGACCAGATTGACAACTTAATGCCCCGTGGAGGCCCCATCCTACATCCCGGCGGCCCAGACGCCTTGGATCACCTCTACCCGGGTTGGTGACTGAGAATAAGAAAACAAGTACTTTATACACTAGAAAATCGCGAGGGCGCGATTTGGCGTAATTTGGGGGGAATGTTGGCGCTGATTTTTGTCTTTGTGCGCGAAGTTGGACACGTGTTAGATATTTTGGGTAGGACCGATGAGGGCCATTCGTTGTAGCTGAGTTGGTTAGCCAAGTACGCTACTATCTTGTGGTTCTGGGGTCAGCCCTGTTTAATTCTAGTATTTTATTGTTTGAGCGACAGAAGAAACTACACAATAGAAAAACAAGAGAAAAAGGATAGAGAGGGAGACAAGTAAAAGGGTTGTGTTATTGTTTGTTTTTGTGCAGTTCTAGTAACCCTGAAGGTCGCCGCAGTTTCAAGCTCACAGTTTCCCAGGCCTGTCGGCCATAAAGTTGCTGAGGTCTTGGAGAGCTTTGAGGCTACTGTACATTTTCCAATCTTTCCATATTGTACGTAGATGTCGATGACGAGGGGGATTGATGGGAGAAGGTGGCGTTTCAAAGAAGGCTGTAGAAGGGTTTATGTTTTGGATCGAGGAGGGCCCGGTAAGGGTACTCTGCCCTCTTGCTGGCTGCTCAGCCGATTCGAGTGCTAGCTATACCGTATAACAGACGCTCGAGCGGTCTGTGGCTGTGAATTTCCAGTACAAGAACGTACTACCGTACACTATTGCACTGTACCATAAAAATAATTAGAAACTAGCAGGTAAAAGAATAAAAATACAGTAGGCTACCCTAAAAAACAGTGATAGACAGTACTAGAAACACATAAAAATCAACTTCCAACAATTGCCACCAACACAAACGCGTCCTTAAACTGCAACCCGGGGTGTAGTATACTGAGCTCAATCAGTGCAAGCTAGAGATCGGTCAACCCTTGCATATCCCTTCCAAGTCGCAACACAGACATCCCTCCCGGCAATCAAGCACCAAGCAGCCAACTTTTGAAGACTTGCACTCCCAAAGGCTTCTATCTCCTCTCGCGCGTCGTCTTCGCCTGGAAGCTCAGTGTTGATTCACATCAGAGAAAGCCTATGCGACTGGCCCATCCACTGAGCGTATAGAGACGAAGGGATACAGTGTCATGGTCATCCCAAAATCCCTTCGCGGATTAGTAGGATGGTGCATTCAAAACAGACAGCTCGACGTTTAACTGGCGGGATGGCTCCGCGGCTGGAGCGTGCGTGCAAGGCGGCAAGAAAGAGGCCATCCCAATTCCCTGGTACCACTCCGCAGCCCGGGAGCTATTTCAAGACTTTAGAATACTTCTTGTTGTACCAAGTCCGCCGCAGAACAAACATGAGTACGATTGTTCGTCTTTCCGGCCGTCCAGACGTTATCAAGATTAATAAATCTCGCAAAGTGGGCGACAATCTGGACGATCTCTTTGTCCCAGTCTCTTTTGGTGGTTATGAGAATGGGAAACCTGCTTCGGTAGAACTGTCTTACAATGAAGCTACCCTTCTCTTTGGAAAGAATACGGTCAACATCACAGCCTTTAGAGAACTGACGAATGGGATCGACAGTGAACTAGCATTCAGAATAAGCCTAACCGAATCTCTCCTCAATCGTGAAGACCATGCGGAGTACCCGGAATTTCCTGAGTGGACAATCTCTTCCGTGGATTGGAAAATACCGGACGGTGTGCACGATTGCTTCATGGGGCAGTACTTTGCCGTCGACATAGATACAGAGGAAGAGCAACCTATCGACTTGTACACCTTCTCATTCTGGGAGGCGACCCCAGGAGCTGGTCCTTATAATCCCCCTGAAAGGGACGTAAACCAAGAGCAGAAGGATGGGATCGTCATTCACACGTTGTTCGGGAGGAATCTGGCTTCTCTTATTGGAGCCATCATGATGATTGACTCGTGGTGCCAGAAGCACCCCACCAGTCATTATAATGTACTATTTCCGATGTCGAGGGCGGCTTCGCCTTTGGCACTCCAAATCCTAGACAAGAGCCTTCCAGTTACTTTTCGCGACTTTGAAGGTCGCTGCTTGAAGGCATCCGCAGCGACAGCGCTTTACCTCGTCTTCGGCAACGACACGGCAGAGGATTATTGGTCTCGCGATTACGAGAATGGTTGTGAAACCTTGGATCAGTTGGGTTGCCGTCCTCGTTCCACTTCCTTTCCCGATGTCCTGAAAGGGTTAAGCCGCGTTCTTCCTAGTGCCTTGGTCCTGGGTCATGTTCGCGTTGACGAAGCCCGCGCGCGGCATCAAGAGTAGTCTTCGATGGTGGGATAGGAGTGATCTTGACGTTAACTGGATCAGCGGTTTGCCTAGTTATACTTCAGGCGAGATTCTCGTAGCGGAGGTCAAAGGACACCGCAGAGCCCAGCATGAAGTATACCTAGATGCAAGCGAAGAACCCATACTCATATATGATTTTGCGGAAGATTATGTGATGCGGTTCTGTGAGGCTTCTCAGAAGATTTGCTGCCGGGAGGAAGATCCGGAAGACTTTCTGAAGATGGCCGACGTCTAGAGAGTGACTTTAGCAGGTAGGCAAGATGTCCCCCCTCAAGTTCATAGTATCCCAGCCCCTTTGTCAGATTCGGAGAAGAAGAAGAGTTAGAATCATTAGCCGTAAGAAGAAGGCGAAGAAATCGAGCCGTGGGAAGAAGAGTTCAAACAAGCTGCAGGAATATGTTGGCAAATACGACGTTGTTCCCAAGCTTGCAAACGCAAATTGTGGTTTGACATTCGGTCAGCTTCTTCGTGGAGATGCTGAAGGAGCTACCAAAGTTATGCGCTGTTTGCTTGGAAAACAGTTTACTGAACGTGTCGCAGTCGTTTCGGATTCTGGTCCTCGTTTATTACGGTTGGTTCAGCTCAAAGTCTACGGTACCGAGGTCTGGGCTCTACTAGACTCCGGAGCCGCACTGGACATCATGTCAGCTGATTTGTCTCGACTTCTCTACCTTTCGCCGAACTACATGTCCAAAAGGATCACGTATGCGAATGGTGACAGCTCTTCCTGTGTAGGTTCGCTGGTCAAGGTCCCGACGACCCTCGGAGACCAAGCCGTCAAATAAGACTTCTTAGTCATCGATAAGTCCCCATTAGACATTATAATAGGTCTCCTCAACCTCACAGCTATGCGTTCAAATATGGATTTCGGGTCGCGGAGCAACCCATTTATCTCACTTTTTGTTTATTCTTCCAAATGAGTAAGTCGAGCCCTCAGAGCATCATGCATTTTCTCTTTCTTTTCTTCTTCGTCAGTGGTACTTTCTTGACAGGTATGTTCCCACGCAGCACTAGAGCCAACCCTTTTCCCAAAGTTAAGGGTCTAATTTGCCGACTTCCCTTACCTGCATTATTCATACTGAGCAGAGGCTGTTCACATTGGGGACCTGATGCGGTGATCGGTACGCCACGGCGTGGATTTCAAATCATAGATTTCAGCAGGCAAATTTTGAGGGGCCGTCGACGGCGAGCTGGACGCCGGAAAAGCCCCGGCGCTCTGCCCGCACACGCGTGTTTCTCCGACAAGCGGATTCCACACCGCGCGCACAAACTGGTCTCGATTCGGAAAAGGTGTCCTCATGGGCAGCTAGGACCAGTTCTTCTTCAGAAGATTCCGGCGACTCTGGACCGGCGGTTCGAATCCGAAGTAAAATCTTCACTCGGAGTCCCTATCTTTTCGCCTTCGACCAGTTTCTTCTCGGTAGACTTAGTATCAGGCTCGAGCGAGAGCACCACTTCTTCGGAATCAATGGTTAAACGAACGCTCTGTGACCCGCCCTTGCTATCACGAAGCATACCCTGTTCCAAAATGGCGAAGGCCTCTAAAAATTTGAGTAAGCCCTGATCTTTCGTAGAACGCAGTCTCTCGACCGAAAGTAGTGGCTCCTTCGTGCCTTATCCCACCGTAGCATAACAGGCAGAAATAAGGATCCCATGAACGCTGGCCTGATATCCATCGTTGTTCAACTCGAGCGGGTGACTACCTCAAGTGCTTACAGTTGGTGCGTCACTGTACAAGGAAAATTGGAATGGCGGGTTATGATGTGGTTGTGGCATCGAAACCACTTGAGGTTTACTACTCGAGTATGGGACTGCGCAAGCGGTATGAAGCAAATCAATACAAGCTTTAATCAGTACAAAACGATAAACAGTACCTATTCCAAATGACTAACCTAAAATGACTCCCCTCTACCTTAAGTATTCTTTTCTTCTCTTTCACTGGGTACTCTGCCAAAGAGCACAAGCAAAGTACAATTACAGCAACAGAATACGAACTTAAACATGAGCGGTTGTTTAGATACCCAAGTGCCTTTGGCCATTAGCCCGTAATAGCCGATTCAAATATGAATTTACAGCTTAAATCTGAGCGGCCTCATTTGATAACCGGTCGGTTACTTGGAACACTGATTGAACTCAGGAAGATTCACGTTCTGCTTTGACACTTCCCCTCTTCCGGTCGCGAAGGTGACACTGGCCGCCCAATTAATGGAAAAGGCGGGCAATTCAAAATTAATGGAAAACTTGATCTGCACAAAAAATTTGAGGAAAACCACCTCATCGACAGTTGCCAATCCTCCATATTCTAAGCCCCATAACTCAGCTCTACGAAGACTTGTGGAGATCCTGAGCTCCTCAAACGTTTATCATGGTGTTCTCTTTGATGGACAGAACGAGAGAGCGGGAGCGAGGGAGCCAGACAAGAGTGAGGGAGAGAGCGGGAGAGCAGGAGAGAGAGAGAGAGAAGGGCAGTAAGAGTGAGGCATCGAGATGGAGAGATGAAAGAGGAGAAGGTGTTGAGGAACTTTACTCAGGTAGAAGATGGAGAGAGACCGGGGCTTATATAGACTTCAAGGCGAGTCGATTGATGATTTCTGTTGATCGAAGGAAGTTTCCAGAAGACATGTAGACGACGGTGAGTGTCTAACCCTAAACTTGCTTGAGCTGATCTAAAGTAGATCAGCTCAAGCTTACAGCACTGCACAGTGCATAAACATAACGGTCAAGTTCTAAGTTGAACGGTAAGTACAGTAATAACTGTAAGCCTCTTTGCGAGTTGTCAGCTGTCAGAAAAAGGCAAAGAAGTGAAATCAAAATAACACTCTTTAGCCCCACAAATCTTTTACGTGGGACACAAGTGCCATCGCAGGCTTACCCGAGATATCGTCTCCTACAATCCTTTTTCCCACCAGTCGCGAAACCACAAATGTGGAATTTTCATTTCCTCATTATGCGCATAATTTACGCAACAAATTCTCAGGCTGAAGTAGCTAAAAAAGACTTGCTTAGCACTATAGCTGCAGTCCAGTCAGGAGTACCGATTCGCCAAGCAGTCACGGAACTCCGCAAGAAGCCATCGTAACTTGTTTTGTCTAATACTGCTGCTCTCTGCCGATGGTGAAAGCGTGTAAAACAGAAGTAACACCAACGAAGTTTGTTTTTTTCTTGAAAGCACATGATAGTAGGGCTGTGCGAAACATTCACTGCAACCAGAGATCAAGAGCTAATCAATATAACACTAAATGCGCTGCAAAATAAGCCCCACTTAGTATTGGATGACATAAGACGAGTCGATTTCGTTTGGAAGAACTAGTTCAGAAACAAGGGAAGAGTAGACCACGTCTTTGCAAAACAAAATTCGAAAGACATTGGCTGTCTGATTTTATTCACAGCCATAATGATAATATCTCAAGATTGGTCCCGCGACCCGTTGACCATTTTCAAGTTACGTCATTCAACTCTCAAACTGTGGCTGAGTTTTTTGCTCGACTTAAGATAATGTATGAAAATTATAAAATATCTCAACCGTGGCAGGTTTTCAATTTGGATGAAGCCGGCTTCACTCCAGGTCGAGACTTGTGCAGAGAGAATAGTAACCGATTGGTTACTGTCAAAGTAACAAGGGCTTTGAAACCAAAAGCGCGCTTCAAATAAAGGAATAAAATATCTCCCTTGGCTTGGATCTACGCTAATGGCGAAGATATTTTACCAAGTCCTGTTTTCAAAGGTGTGCATGAGCCATCCCTCAGTATCGGCTCCTCAGCGACTAAGGTGACAGAACAAATGCCAACGGAATGGAGGGCGTTTTGGCGCAAGGAAGTTGCCAGCATTGACTCGTTAATTTTTTAGGCCTGGGCCTCCCAATTCGGTGATACCGTTCGCATGCGGTTTGACAAGGACCAGTGGATAGTTGTATTTAATGATGCCTTACGGTCTCATATGTCTTAAGAGGTACTGAATATGTTCAAGGAACGAAAGATCATTGCTTTCGCTCTGTCAGCCCATACCAGCGACAGATTGCATCCATTGAATTTATTAATCTTCGGCCCCTGTAAGCATTGTGCAAACCAAGCTATTTCGAAAACAATAGAGCGTTACAACTCTATCATGCGTCATTCAGCCGTGCTATATGGCTGGGATGTTTCGGAAGCCATTAAGGCAGGGTGAATTACCGCGTCTACTCCAATCAATATTAAATATGGATTTATGCGGACTGGTCAATGGCTTATTGATCTAACTAAGCCCGTAGGCACTGGAATCCGCTAAAGCGCTAATGACAGTGCGATTTGTTTATCCTCGGATATTTTTCGTAAGATGAACACCCGCATTCTGAAATTCAAGCGATTTGGGTTCCCAGAGCCTACTGTAAAATGCTGTTTTGTGGATACAGTGTGCGGCATTGAGCTGACTCGAGATGACTTATTGTCTCTAACGCTTGCTTTTGAGAAGTATAGGGTACAAAGAGCGAAGGAAAAGCAAAGAATGTTAGAAGATATGAGTATGCGACAGCAAGTAGAACGCGAGAAGAAAAGAAGAAGGTTCGAGAAAATTCAATTTGCAAAAGCCTTCGATCGATCCAATCGACATAGCGAACCTCTTATTATTTCGCGCAATTTTGGTGAACGCAGACTTGTTGCGCGTAGGGGGCCTTTGGTACGGGCTTCTCAGCAGAGGAGAGTGAGCTTCACAGGCGGTTCGATTTAGGATCAATCGGATTGTGTTGAATCGCCCATGGCTATGCAACATGTCGTTGACATGCTCGGCGTAACATGTTACATGTGTGAGTCTATTACTTGCCGTTTGTTTATTGTACGTTAAATGAATGATATGATGATGATGTCGATCAGTGATAGGCTTTTTGGCTTGGAATTTAGTATTACGTTTAAGTAATACCCAATTAGTTCTAAAATTTAGCCGTTTTAAGGACTGGTACAGTAGTTGCTTTTTTCATTCAAACTGTCGCTGTTCGGTAATTTGGGGCGCGGATGTTACTTAGTCGACAGCGTTCGTATTGTTCCTGATATCCCATTGCTCAACTTTATGATCGACCAGCCCGTTGTCCAAGATCTTGTGAAAGATAGGAATGTCTTTCACCTATGTTAAAGCATCTGCGGGGTTATACTAGCTGCGCACCCATACCACGTCTTAAATTTCCATCTTTTCGAAGGATTACCTGATGTCGTTAACATACATCATCAGACGTTTTTCAGCTGTAGACTTATTTGTAGTAATAATATCAAAAAATGACTTCGAATCGGTATATACATGCGCAGCTGAAGTTCCCTTCGCATGATCCTCTGCAACTCCTGCCTTATAGTCGAGCCTAAACCTAAACCATCTGCGAATTCATATGTCTCCTCTCCCAACACTGACCTAACAACCCTCCTGCTTTTGTGCGAGCTAAAGTAAATATTTACACTTTTTTGAACATCGCATACCAGTGCAATAAAGCAGAGCTCATTATTTAATCCAAATTGTCGGCGAATGAACAATCAGTGTAAAATCTGATATGAAAGCTTTCCAAATTCAACTTACTATGCAAAATGCGTCGCCCTAAATGCCGATGCTTATGGGCAACAATCTTATTGATCTCTTTAATAGCTTCTTTACCGAAACTTGCATCTGTGATCTGAGTGGACTTGTTCACTGCACAGGAGATATCGGTAATTATGTGGGTTAAACACATAAGCTTTTGTCGAGAAGACCGATAATCAGGAAATGAGCAATCCTGCGGTAGTGGTTTGATTTTTGCATACTCGATCTGATGAAGCGTAAAGACTTCCTTCAGAATTTACACATATACGCCAGTGAGTTTGAAGGGATACATGCCTTTGTCCTTCGACTTAGACCTTGCTTCGGTCTTTTCGCTATCCTTGAGAAATTTGGCATTGCCAACGCTGATCTAGTCATCGACATACATCCCAGTAATTCCAATCAGCTTCCCATCGAGCCACTTATAGAAGAGACCGATATCAATGATTGCCTGCTGCATCCTCATATCTTCCTCGGGGTGTCTCTTGATTTTGATGTCCCAATATTCCCCGGAATCAGAAAGTCCGTAAAACGGCCTCGTAAATTTAAGCAACTTATCCGAATACAGTCCAAATTTGCGCACTGACTTAACGTAAACTTCTCTATGCAGCTTGTCCGACTGTACGAATGCTTGAGTAACATCTTGGGACCAAATTCTGAGTCCCATTACAGCTGCAACTGCAGTAAAAATTCGAACTGAACTTTGGCGAAGTGTAGTGCTGGTGTGTATTGGCTCTCGTTTTTCTCAAACTTGATGATCTTTAACAACAAGTATTTCTTTGTAAAACTCCTCTCGTTCGCTCTTGAGCTTAATATTGAGCACAAATCTTCCTCAAAGAATATTGGCATGTTTAGGGACATCCTGCTTTGAAACCGCTTTGTAAACCCCTTTTTCTAACAACTCCTCAACATACTTCTCCCTTGCTGCTTCAAACCTTTGATACTTCTTTCTTGGGTAACTAGATGCTAGTTCTCCAGTCAACCAAATGCCCTTACAACTTCTGTCCTCTTTAGGCACAATTAAATGAAGGGCTAAGAGACTATTATTGATAAACGCTGTTCCATCCACATACTATTTTGGCATGACATAATCAATGCTTTACTGCACTTCAGTCACATCCCGAATAAACCATACGGCTTTGTCGAATGTCTTGGTCACAATATATGGCCCTATCCCGCGTTTCACCTTCTTATTCGCAAGCTTCTCGAAGAAAAAATACACTTTTTAACCAGTTTCGACATTATATTTTGTTGCTGGCGGTAACTTAGCCCTTGACGCAGTTCAAATTTTGAGCTGTGCCACGATTTACGTTATCTCTTGCCGTGCGACTTCCATGGCTTCCATTCCTACAGTGTGTGGCAGTAATGATGTGCTCTGCGGCGAGAATCCTGGTAGCGTGCCGAAGACTAGGAGTTAGGGCATTAGTCCCTCGGGGCCTAAAGAATCATTCATGGCTTTGACTGCTAATTTCAGTGCCATTTCCTGATCCATGTTTGGAACATCTTTCAAGGTCCTCAGATAAATCCTGCGTAATGGAGAGTGATACCTTGAGCCAAATCCCACTGAATTGTGCGACTGAACGCCTGACAGTTGCGCTTCAATGCCAGCCGACTTTGTCAGTTCGTTAAATTCTTTGTCTGTAAACATGCTTCCTTCGTCCACCGTTATCCGATCTGGACAACCAACATACGCAGCAGCCCAACACTTGATGAAAGCATTCCACACATCAACTGTAGACTTTCTTGGCAAAAACATGGCTGCTCCAAATTTTGTATGAGTATCTACAACATGAAATACGGCTTTGATTTTAGAAAGACAAAATACAGGGCTATCTAGTAGTTAAAGACTCATGTCTCTATTGGAAAAGTGAGTCTGAACCGATGAAACCATTTCCCAAACACTTTGAAGGTCTGAAAAACCTCCATATTTACTCAAGAATGTATTGTTTTTCGTTTCCTGCGTCTTGGTGCGCTTAAGAAGCTCATACAATTTTCGAGCTCCAGGATGACAAAAATGCTTGTGTATCCATGCTGGTTCCGCCTTCGTAAACCAATTCATTACTTCCATTTTAGAAGAGGCTTGGCACTTAACGAATTCAGCGCGAGTGAAAGCAGACAAATTCAAGGACCAAGTGATATAAATATACCCTCTTCCTCTGGTTATTGGCAACGACCATCCTAGCATATTGCTGATAAGCTCATTTTTCACGTTGTTAGCCACCAATTTTTCTTTGTCTAACGTGTCAATGCTAATTAGCATTAGCACATCTGCATTAACAACCTCTGGGTGTCCCTCCATCAATGAGCCGCTCGGTGTCGGGACCCTTATTTCAAATGATCTTAGACTCATGAAGTGCAGATTGGCAAACTGTAGTGCTGAGCTTTACATGTTCAGCTTCATCTTGATACCATTTCCCCAGCAGTATGCCTTTTCTTGGGATAGACCGACGCAAGTCTGCATGGCCCCAATGTATAGGCACGCTCCGTGAAACTGGTCATCAGCTCTGTCATATGATGGCTTGGCAAAAAGTTGAATTGCTCGTGCTACACCTCTACTCCTTTATAACGTGGAGAACCGTACCAGGAGGTACTCAGGTTAAGTGTAAGCAGTGAACCAACTGACATCACACTACAACAGAAATAACTGAAATCAAAAAATTGAACCCCAGCGATATAATTTGTGTCAGAAGCAGCCATATATACATAAATTAAACTACTGTAGATAGACAGTAGCTTTCAATGTCCTTCTGTGGAAGCCCCTGTACCTCTAATGTACATCTCTTATTCTAAAATTCCCACCTTCTTCTGTTCGTTTCGGATCGAAACGAGTTCAGTTTTTCTGTTAATTCATTGTTCTACTGGATGAATTATTCGACCACCTGTAAAGATACGGTTTAGAATAGAGTAAACTTTGAATTTACTGAGAGCATCTGTGGGATTAATCTCAGAGCGAATGAAATTGATTTTCCGAGTTCTTTGGGCTTGTTGTAATTAATAACAGTTGCAATACTAATCATTAGGCGTTTCTCAGTAGTCGTAGTTTCCCTGGTGATGAAATGGAAAAGACACAAATTATCCGTAAACATGACGATTAGGACAGGTCGTGGCAACATTTTCTGCAAGTAATGTTTCAAAGCGTAGCTCATATCTAAAGAATTAGATAATGCCATAACTTCACTACCAAGTACAGAATTTGTGACATGTTTCGATTTGTGAGATGAAAAGTGAAGCGGTTGAATTTTGTCAGTTTCATCTGCCAACAAAATATTGAATTCAAGCTGTGATGATTCGTCGATGTTTGTTACAAATGATGGACCGGAATGAATTTGTACGTGCAGTTATTTTATACAAATATTTGGAAACTAAGTGGCATCGAGGTGTAATTTCTGACGACATTCAAGTCGAGATTGATTATTTTGATATTCTTTTGCGGATCTCTTTTGAATACACCTTCCGTAAGTTGAGCGGCTTGAGCGACCAGACATGAGATGACGTGCCTCGTGTACGCTCTCCAAGCCAGTCTAGCCTTCTGAGATTTATAATAACTAAACTGCGATTGGTGTATAACCGTGGGGGAGTTGTTGCGGAGAACGGAGGGGAGAGTAGGGGTATTATCATGATATCGACTCACTCTGCAGGGGGTGGAGCGGAGTTGTGGGGTTTGTAGTATTGAAGGGAGGACCTTAAAATTACGAAGAGGCTATGATAGTTTTGGGCTGTTCCACAAGAATTATTGGGATCAAATTGGAGATATGGATATTTTAGAGAAGTTTCGCGGCTCTGACCTTGAAGATGAAATTTGTGAGTAGTATATATTGATGATTATCCTGAGAGTATCTACCATTAATCTTTCTTGTATGCAAGATCATTTTGAATGCATTTTGTGGTACTTGGTATATTTGCTCAAGAACTTAGAGTTAGCAGAAAATTTTATGTAAACTAAGAAAAAGGTTTCATCCAGGAGAGCACAAACCAGTTCGGGAACCACTTTAAGTGCAGAACCAAACAGATGCGAAATTGAAAGTCAACTTCCGACTTCATAGGCATTTCTTTAGCAATAGCCACTGAACATATGTGGTAGAACCTAGTTCCCCAAGGAGAAAGCAAGAAAGTTGGGAGACAACTTCAAGTTCGGACCAAAGTAGTTGAGAGCTTGAAGTCAACTTCTGACCCCAGAAAAATTTCTTACACTATAATCATTCCGCATAGGTGTTCAAAACTTCCCCTTGTATACGCACTTGTAGCTCCTTGACACTAAGATCTTATTCACTTCTTCGCTTTCCTACTACTATACTTAGGAAGCTTTTTTGTCGCTTGCAACTTCTCCATCCTAAGATACTTGGCTCTGATAATCTCATCTCTGCCCATTTATTCCTATCAGAGGTTCGATAGCCGATGATCTAGCGATGGTGTGTGCTACTTTCCGCTGGAGTGCGGGAGCAGCACCAAGGAGCGTAATTACTCCATTACTGTGTCGACATGCCTTTTTGAGTCAATGATGGTTGTCTGGAAAACTTTAGGATATATCGAGTATATCTTCCAGCAGTAAAAACTCTCGAAACTTTCCCCTTTTGGAGGGACGCGTATGCCGAGCACTTTAGACTGCTCCTTATTACACAGACCTGTCTCCCTAGTCTTCGGAAAATAGCCGTCCTGCATCCCTAATCAGTAAAGCACGCCAATTTCTCCCCCTTTAGACAATCGAATTCTTACGTAGGGTCTGATGAAAAGATGCATTTATTTATGTAATGGGTGGTAGTCAAACAGTTTCGTACGAGGAATAAAGGGTTATTCGCCTGACAGATCCCTGCTGTGACACGACATGTGAGCAAGGAGAGCAGTAGAAATACTCGATCATGTAGCATAACTAAGGCGCTGCAATATTTGACCCATGATTGAATTGGATCGTAGACCGAAACGCGATATGTTTGGCACAGTCGTCGATAACTTGTCTAGAACGGGTAGAAAGAGCACCAAGAGTATCAAAAGTAAGACTTTTTTCCACGAACATAATTTTACTCATCTATCATTTCGAGTGCACGCTAACTGACCGACTATTAAAATTCAGATCTAATTGAATGATCCGCATCGGTCAGGCGCAGAGGAGCGAGCGAAATGATGGCCATCGCTGCCGTCGACCATATTGTGCAACTCAGTCGTTGATCCCCGTTTTAATCATGCCATTAAGTGCTTCTGATGCACTGGACCCTTCATATTAATGTAGCAAAGTTTCATACTGATGCTATAAAGTTCGTAATATATACGCGTGCGAATGATGGTAGGAGAGATGTGACATTTCTTGGAAGCTCGCGCCGAAAGAAACTTTACTTTATTGAGTATCTATCGTGTACACCGCAGGTCTGACTATACGGCTAAGAACTAACCGGATGTTTCACGTCAGGCACGTGCAGTGGGGCTCGCGATAGAATCCCCATTGCCACAGAAGACCACAGTGTGCAACATATGCGCTGATAAATACGTCTGTAGTTGTGTTAAACTTCTCTGCGATGCGCGGGATGAAGTCTTCCAGGGACAGAATAGAGAACGGGATGGGGCACCTGATGTGCGCAAATTCGCACACGAAAAAATTTAGATGAGGACCATAATTGTATACAGTATTGGAACTGGGAAGATATTTTTACAGTTTTGAATTTGCAAGATATTTTTAATTTGGGTGAGTGTGGCAAATTCATCGGTTGATTTTTTATTTTAGGACACGCTGTCATAGTGGATGTCAGTACAGTTCTAGGTTGTGGGTGATACTACGAGTGACTCGGAAAGGTCTATATAATGGCCACATCAATTCCCACCCCTGGCCGATGGGTGGCTGGCATGGGTATGGCACCTAGATATTTACCTTGAGGAAATATCTTCTAATGGTCTCTCTGGTTCACACGATTCCCGTGAATGCATTTTATGGTTATTAGTCTGTTTGTTTGAAGACTTTTAGGATAGCCAAAAGTCTATATAAGCCGAGTAAACTGCTTCCTCTAGTGGAGGTCAAGCAAGTTGGCAGACAACTTCAGGTCAAGCTCCGAGTAGTAGGAAGTTGAGAGTCAACTTCAGACCCTAGAAAACTTTTTCCTAAGCTGGTCGCAGAGCATCAGTGGTAGACCCCCCCTTTTATACTTGCTTGTAGCCCTCTCAACTCTCTCCCATATACACTCCTTTTTATTTGTTCAACTATACCACGGTAGCACTTTTGTCGCTCGCAACACCTCCGTCTTGGGTAGTTGGTTCTAAGTATCTCTTCTCCCGACGATTTACCCCTATCATTTGGTACTCTTGTGGAGGGGTTGCACCGAGGTATTCGAGTTGAGCAGTCTTAGGGAACCATTTGAGGGGATTTCTTTTCTGTAATCATGGATCTCAACGCTGCTCGTATAACGTTCACAGGGGGCAAGAATGAAGACGTTGAGGAGTTTCTCTATACATATGTCAACGTTGTGATGCGTGAGAAGAGCGATGAAGAGAAGGCCGAAAGTATCTTCGCCTATCTTCATGGTGACGCAAAGCACAAATATAAGGCCAAGTTTATCAACGGGTGGTCTCTTAACGGGAATGGGCGTAACTTCGGTGAGGTATGTGAGTGGCTTGTGAAAGAATATGCTAAGCAGGTAGAACCAGATGAGATGATTCGTACCGCCATAGAGGCCCGGCTCAACTTCGACGATTTGTTAAGCTCATTGGTATACTTGTGTGATCTCTATGAAAAGGCTGGGTTCAACGCCCAAGCCAAGTACGGAATGCTGCGTAAGGCGGCGATGGGGGATAAGCGGCTCTCCGATTTCCTCCTCATCAAGGGCCCTCACACTTTTAATGAACTGAAGGGTACCATAGTAGAATTTGTCAAAAATTCGGAGACGTTTCAGTCACTAAGTGAAATACCGAGGGAAACCCGTACATCTATGCCGATCGTGCATCCTGAAAAGAATTATCAAAGGCCAGCTACTAGCGCAGCAGCATTGGAATCAGTCAGGAGCGATGTCAAAAACTTGGAAGAAAGGTTGGAAACCCGATTCGATAATCGACTTGACATGATAACCTCGCAGTTGGAAAGCCTTACTCTTACCATTAAGAAGAACCAGTCTGGGGCCCCCAAGGCCGCAGAAGTCTGTTCCTACTGTCACAAGCCTGGACACTTTGCAAATAGGTGTCCTGATAATCCACATAGAAACACTCGTTGTGGAAAGTGCGGTCGACTGGGCATCATGAAAGTAACTGCTGGTCTAAAGACAAAGAGCAAATTTATCGGACGCAAGGAGAGTCAGGACCAGAGATGAAAATCTTACAAAACAGAAGGATCAAGTTGACGGATGCCGGTAACGTATCCATCGCTGAAGAAATCAGTCAAGTCAATGTGACAAAAAGGGATGGGGAAGGGAACATTTTATCGAAAAACCTAGGCTAGATTATGGAATGCTGGAGCATATCCCAGCACCTGTACCTCCTCGAACCAAGAGGCTTGATCAAGTTGTTCCAGGGGTGGGAAACACTTCGGCCAAGAAGACGAGAAAGAGTAAGAAATTTAAGAGTATCCCGAAGGACGTACTAGAATATGTGAAGAAGTACAATTTGGTGGCTGAGCTTGCATCGCCCCAACTGGGATAACGTTTGGTCAACTTTTGAGGGGCGACGCAGAGGATGCGAGAAAGAACTCAAAAAAATTATCAGGTCTAATAAGTCCGCTAAGGGTAAGAAACTGTTTCTTCAATCGGCCTCGACAGCACCAAGACGTCTTAAACTAGTACCAGTCAAAGTATTGGGAATGCAAACCCAAGCTCTTTTCGATTCGGGCGCTGTTCCAAACCTTATTCAGAAACTTTGGTGACAGATCTAGGTCTCGAAATTATTCCAACTACTCGAAGAATAACTGTGGCGGATGGAACCGTCTCAAAATGCATGGGCACTGTTGACAAGGTTTCCGTGTTCTTTGGGGACTCTAAAGTTGATGTAGACTTTCTTGTCATGCCGATCTCCCTTTCGATGCAATCATTGGCTGCCTACCATGGAAAGACTAGGGACCTGCATTGACTTGGGCAACCAAATCGTTTCAGTTAATGTTGACGGCAGAACGTGAAGATGCCCCTGGATTTCGACAAAAGCACACATCCGGAAGATTAAAGAAACGGACAGTGAAGATTTCACTTCTAGCTATGACAGCGAAGATTCGAACCAACTAACACTTTCGGAAGTGAGAAAGGGTACGCTCGGGGGATAATGAACATGGCATGGGACGATTATGATTCTGGGTTTGAAACAGATGAAGACTGGAATTCTAGGGTAGGTTTGACACCTGAATGTGTTTCTTTTTGCGATAATATCGAATCAAAGGACGGAATTCGGCATGAAAGAAGATTACAATTGCAAGGAAAACAGGAATATATCGAATTCCATATCTGAAGATGTGAGCACGCCGGAAGAGGTCCTTCAAAATTTGAGGTGAGGATCAAGAAGAAAAAGGGCGCGCAAATGGCAGAAATTCAAGAAAAGTGCAGCACCTTCCCGCCCCGCCTCAATGAAAATATCCGACATGTTAACATCTTCCGAAGTAATTGCATGGAGTATCAGATTTAAGACAAGCAAGTGTACCGGTCACTCACTCATTTGAACTTACCGATACTCAACCAATTTACCACAGGCCTAGACGTCAACCGCCAAAATATGACCAATTTATCTCAGAGAATGTTACAAGTATGCTGGAAAATGATATCATTCGGCCAGTTTCATCCCCATGGTCATTTCCAGTTGTGGTCGCACCAAAGAAGGATGGAAAGCTGCGTTTTTGCGTCGATTACCGACAACTGAACCAGAGAATGATACCCGATCGATTTCCGATTCCGAAATGGAGGAAATCCTCGAGGACTTGAAGGACGGGAGATACTTCACCTCAATTGATCTTTACACTGGTTATTGGCAGATTCCATTGGATGAAAAATGCAAGGAAAAAACAACTTTTACCAGCAAAGCCGGTACATTCAGGTTCGAAGTGATGCCTTTTGGTCTCATGAATGCCCCAGCTACATTCCAAAGAATGATGAACGAGGTTTTGAAAGGACTTCCATTTGCAAGAGTTTATATCGATGATGTAGTGATATTCTCAAAAACCTTGGATCAGCACATATCGCATGTCAAGACTGTGGTGGAGAAAATAGCTGCGTACAGCCTGAAAATTAAGTTAAGCAAATGCTTCTTTGCGAAAACGTCTATCCAATTACTCGGTCATATCGTCGATCAAGAGGGAATTAAAGTGGATCCAGAGAAAACGAAAAAAATCAAGTTGGCACCAAGGCCCGCTTCAAAGACGGAGGTTCGAAGCTTCTTAGGACTGGCCTCATATTACAGGAGATTTATCAAAGATTTCGCCAAGACTGCAGCACCGTTACATGCCAGCACAACAAAGAACGGAAAATTTTTATGGAACAAGGAAATGCAAACCGCATTTGAAGAGCTTAAAGATAAGCTATGTGTCCCCCCAGTGCTCATGTATCCAGATTTCAAGAGACCATTTGTTGTGGAGACAGATGCCTCAGAACGGTCTTTGGGTGCCGTTTTGTCCCAAAAAGATGAAAACGGAAGACTACACCCGGTTCAATTCGCAAGTCGCACTCTGAATGATGCGGAAAGGAATACTCAGTCTGCGAAAAGAAGCGCTCGCTGTCGTCTTCGCACTGAAAAAGTTTCGCGTATACCTTTTATCACTCGAGAAATTTGTCTTGATAACTGATCACCAGGCACTTAAGACAGCATTCCAAAAGAAAGATGTACATCACCGCTTGGCCCGATGGCTCGACATTTTCGCAGAATATCGGTTTGAAATTGTGTATAGGCCCGGACGCAATAATCAGCCTGCCGATACCTATCCCGCTTGAGGGATCCACTGATTCCAAATGAAAAAGCTTCCGAGAACATCGTCGGAGTTGCCGAGTGCAAGTGCCGAACAATAACGAGTACGAAGCTAATATTCACGGACTAATTAAATTCCTGATGGACTAGAAATGAGAAAGGTTGATATTGAACACAGAAATTGGGTACGCAGGAATCAAAAGGCTTTTACACTATGGAATGGGAAACTCTTCCGACACACGAAAGCCGGTCCTCGACTAGTGGCCCCTTTGAAAGAAAGAATGAAGATCTTGAGGACTTTTCATGATGAGTTAGGGCATTGGGATCTCGAAACAACCAAGAAATTCGTTACTGAGAGATTCTGGTGGCCCAGTATCCATAAGGACGTCTATAACTTCGTGAAAAGCTGCGACAACTGTCAAAAATTCACGCCAATACGAAAGTATAAGACAACTCTAGGCTTTCCAGTTTCCGGTCTCTTTGAAACCTTTCAATTGACTTTGCCGGCCCATTCAAGGAAACCTCTTCCGGAAACAAATATCTCCTTATAGGGGTGGAACATCTTACTGGATGGCCAATAGCAGTTGCAGTTGAGGAGGCCAATGCTGAAGTGGTCCTGAGATTCATCGAAAAAGAAATAATTGAACCGTTTGGTCTTCCAAAAAGGATCATCTCGGATAACGCACTTTGTTTTACTGCAACTTCACTGCTTCGTTTCTTGGAAGAAAAAGGTATTCAGCTAAAGACAGTTCTCGCATATGCTCCTATGTCAAACGGGAAAGCGGAGAGGATGGTTGGAACCATCAAACGATCAATATCGAAAACTATGTCCGAGAATGAAATCCAGTGGGAAGATGCCTTACCAAAAGTGTTATACGGCTATCGGCGAAGAAGAGGAAGAAGTGGACGGTCACCGTTTGAGCTAATGTACGGAAGAGCTCCTAGAATGTTACAGAGAGATATGGAAACAAATGTTATCGATGAAGAGAGTAGAGAGGTCGAACTATGGCCACCGAAAGCTGGAGATCACACCGCGCGCTAACACAGACAAGAAATAAGGATGAAGAGCCTCCAGTCCAAACTTTCTCAGTCGGCTCTAAAGTACTTGTAGCACACGGAAAAGCAATGCAACAGGCTGTGAAGTGGCCGGCTTTCCAAACAAAGTACTCGAACCCTTGCATCGTCACGGAGGAAAGACACCCGCATTATAAGCTCTGTTCAAGCTCAGGGAAGAGATCAAGGAGGGCAATCCATGCACGTCGTCTGGTCCCTTACCATCAGAGGCCTGAAGAATTCCTTCTCACACAGGACTATGCGCAACCACGAGGCATACTCATCTTTAACTATAGAATGATTCCTATGGGAGGAAAAAGGGCCTGGGAATGGATCATCTCGATTACGCGTGACTACTACGAACACCACGTAATCATCCATTTCTACATTAATATATGCCTATGTTTTCGTACGTTGAACGGACCATTGCTACCTCAAGAAGATTTCCGACTATTGATCAGAGTTCTATTCTCATTCCAAAACGGAAGGTTCACGGAAGCAGGTCCAGAGTTTGTGGAAGTCATATATCATTACTCTATAGGAAGGTATGGAATGGTAGCTATCGGAGACTTGTCGCAAACATATCTGAACATTATCCGTCCAGTTTACGTATTTCTCAAGAACAACCAAGATGTGCGACTGAGAGGTTACAGCTTGCCCCCTGATATGGAATATCGACTGGTCCCATATCCTCTATGGGAACCTTACGTTGCTCCGCTCAGAAACACAACCTCAGCCGAAGACCAGGATCCTCCCGAGGCCGTGATGATGATACGAGCTGGACCATCAAGTGATCGGGGATCATCGAAGAGGGCAAGGCGTCGGGAGCAGCGAGGAAGATCGCCAAGAAGATCGCCTCAAACACCGCCTAGTCTCCCAGGGGAAACTATGCATCCTTAATTATTGGACGGCTACCAATTAGACGTTGGCTTCGCGAAATGACAGAGGACCCTCGAGAAGCAGAAGTAATTTCCTTTTTTGCCATTAGTATTTGCATGTGCTTCCAGACCATTCACGGGGCGCACCTTACTCGTGAGGACTCAGTCCTTATGTTGCGAGTTTTTTTCTCCTTCAGATACCCGTTTCTGGACCCGTTGCCAGAAAAGTTTGCATACTACGTTTACTACCTCACATTTGGAAGGTTTGGAGAAGTGAAACGGGAGGAGCTCATTAGAGAACACTATGAAACCATACGCCGAATCTACGAAACTCTTGACCAAGGAGATGAGCCGGTCATCGCACGGTACACACTCTCTCATCATATTGGAAATGAGCTACTACCATATCCTTATAGTGAACCCTATACTCTCCCTGATGAATGGATAGAACTCCCACAAGAACAACAAGAGCAGTGACGAGCCGGGACGTTCGTCTTGAGCGGGAGGGCGTGATGTGCGCAAATTCGCACACGAAAAAATTTAGATGAGGACCATAATTGTATACAGTATTGGAACTGGGAAGATATTTTTACAGTTTTTGAATTTGCAAGATATTTTTAATTTGGGTGAGTGTGGCAAATTCATCGGTTGATTTTTTATTTTAGGACACGCTGTCATAGTGGATGTCAGTACAGTTCTAGGTTGTGGGTGATACTACGAGTGACTCTGAAAGGTCTATATAATGGCCACATCAATTCCCACCCCTGGCCGATGGGTGGCTGGCATGGGTATGGCACCTAGATATTTACCTTGAGGAAATATCTTCTAATGGTCTCTCTGGTTCACACGATTCCCGTGAATGCGTTTTATGGTATTTAGTATGTTTGATTGAGACTTTAGGATTAGCCGAAAGTCTATATAAGCTGAGTAAAGTGCTTCCTCCTTGAGAGGTCAAGCAAGTTGGCAGACAACTTCAGGTCAAGCTCCGAGTAGTAGGAAGTTGAGAGTCAACTTCAGACCCAGAAAACTTTTTCCTAAGCTGGTCGCAGAGCATCAGTGGTAGACCTGCCCCTTTTATACTTGCTTGTAGCCCTCTCAACTCTCTCCCATATACACTCTTTTTATTTGTTCAACTATACCACGGTAGCACTTTTGTCGCTCGCAACACCTCCGTCTTGGGGTAGTTGGTTCTAAGTATCTCTTCTCCGACGATTTACCCCTATCAGAGACATCACACCCTTGATGCCGCTATTCGCTCGCGAATCTATCAGCGCCTCAGCTGTGTTCTGTGGTCCTCGGTGGCTATGGCCATCATTTCCCGTGCCCCACTGCACGTGACCGATGTTGACCATCCACTTAGTTCTTAACGTAATACAGTCGGTAGTCGGTCAGTGAGTGTCCTGTACACTCAAGAAACAACATCATGAGTAAAGTGTTAGATACTGTAAGTACTGTCTGACTGTAATCAGAAAGGTCTGTTGTACAGTGCATACAGTGCAAACGGTCGTGACCAGTCGCGGCCACGACTACAGTGATTTGGCGACTGTAATGACTTGTGCCGTATTTTGACAGGTGGCAATAGAGCGTGCACTAGTCAATACAGAACCGGTTGCTTCCATCCGGTTTCGGTACCAGCATTACAGGGCTGGCAAATTACGATTCAGCGGGCTCAATAACCTTGCGTCAAGCATGTGCTTGACTTACTTCGCCTCTACCTCGCGGGATTTTGGGTCTGCACGATATGGATTTGTTCGAACTGGGACTGACCCTGGGATAATTCTATCTTTTGTTATGTTGCCCGGATTTTGCCAAGGTGGCCTGACCACATTTCTTCATGATTGGCGAGCATAGCTCGCACTTTCTGTTGTACGATGGGAGTGACCTGAAGCAAATCAATGTCCTCAACTCCTATCCTTTCATCGCCACTGCCGACTTGCGCGGTTCCAGGTGATTCTCCCTGGCCCTTCTCAGTCTTGTAGAGGCTAACTCCGAGTACATTATCGTGAATCAACGATGCATACCCTACTATCTGGGCTTATGCTAATTCGCGGGTCTTGGTCGAAAAGTTAGCGACCTTGATCAAGAATGTTCGCACCGGCTGAGCCGAAAAGATACCGATACTCGGGCTAACCTGAGATTTGCGATAAATTAGTTGGTGTGTCTCCATCAAGAGATCCCCTTGAAGGGAAGCTTGAACTTCGAAGACTGTCTCCGGTTCAGGAGGCAGTTGAAATCGGCGGGTGGCTCGCATGATATTGTTTCGAGGTTTTTCCTCGAGTAATGGTTTAGTTTCATCCGATATTCATCGGAATGGAACCGCAGCGGGTCGTTTATAGATGTGCGCTGTAGCTCAGCTACAGAAAATCACTTCTCTAGGACGAATGTGAATGAATTCCCCTTACTGTCGATGAAGGTTGTGCGATGATGGCATCGGTGCCGAGTTCTTCGACAACAACTAATATTTGCTTGACTGTCAAGTCCCCGATGCATAGCGCTAATGCTAAAATTCCTATCGCCTTCAACTGATGGCTTGTTGAGCTAGATAGTTTAAGTATCTCTCGTCTACGGTTGGTGTTAGCAGCAAAATCTTCAGACAGGCATGCTTCCTTGGCCAAGTTTCGTGCTGCACTGGTATCGAACACTGTTTTGTATTTGTTAAGCATCTAGGGGTTGCCTTAAAGATTTTGAGGTTACAGGAGTAGAAAAAGAGGTGAGGAGAGGGTAGACAGGCGCTTCGAAGGGGCGGAGCCAAAACGCCTGGGGTGCCCTCTAGACTTTACCGAAAATTGACCGCGCGTACGATTTAGGAGCTCGGGCAGGTGTAGATCTGTTTGGGGAGTGAGTTGCGTGGGCGAATCGGTCGCCACGTCCGTGATCTGTGATATGTAAAGCTCATAGTTTGAATTCAATTCTCGGGACTCTCAACTTTTCCACTCAATTGGTGATTTACATGATTTTTCTGGTTTAACGAAACGCTGCAACCGATTTATAGTGCCCATACATGCCGCACTACTATAGGTCAATAAGTGGGGCTGCATTTGTAATGGTATTGGTGAAGCTGCCGATAACCGAGCAAAAGCTGTAAGATCCATGAGCTCAGCATATCTATCCAGAGCAAACGCGCAGCAAGTAGTGCAGGTAGTACAATTTACACTACAGTCGTAGGACTGACAGTCGCCTGATGAATTCTGGCCGCTACAGCCAAGAAATTCTACCCCGTAGTTTAAAATCGCTGTATACGAGCTGTACAATGACGGCACGGTTTGTCCACTAAAGTCCAGGATAGTAGCATAAATCGAGTTTCTGGTAGACTGTTGCTGGTGCTGCATTCGACAGCAATGATTTGTGCATTGCGGCGACAATCGGTACATGTACATAATATGACATTCAGATTTGCAACTCAAAACTGGTTCCAGCCAATCCATACATCTAAGTAAAAAAACCTTTTCCACCTCGGATCAGTTTACAACTCAAACATTAAAGAACCAAATTGATTTATTCTTTTCCAAATAAAATTAGCTATTCTTTTATTTTAGTAATTACTGTAGGACTACTGAGCTACCAGTGCCACAGTAGGTGTGACTCAGGCCCTTCGGCCTTGGAGCCCTACCAAAAAAACATGAGGAACGCAGATCAACAACAAAAACCCATTTCCAATTCCCTGACCAGCACCAACGAAGACGGAAGTAGTCTCGGTGTAGTTAGTCTAAGTGTTGCCTAGCTGGGTGACCGGCAAGCCTAGCGATGCACGAGACCATTACAGCCAAACCCCCTAGCGTGCGTCCGGAGTAGAGGGCGCTACTCATGTCCGTAGAAGACACAGTGACCGCAGTAGTCACCTCTATTAACCCCTTCTGGCGGTTCTCTGGGTAGAAACCGCTTACCCTGACAAACCACTTCTCCCACTTTCCTTCTTTGCACACCACTCCAGGTATTCCTGGAGGACCCTAGGGAGTCCTCCTAGTCCTGACGAACGCGACCTACGGTCGCTCTACCCTGCTAGTGCTGTACCCCATTGCCTACAAGTTCCATCGTACGATATATAGCATCAGGTACCTGTAAACACAATTCACAACGATAAATATCTAGACTTAAGCCAGGTATTACCGTCAAGTGATAGAATGCACGTAACACGTAGTTCACCCTTGAAAAGAAATGACGTTATCTGTCATGATTTCTCGTAATTGTGCCGGAATACGTTTTCTACTAGGCCCCGGTAGCGCTTATTTCAACATTTCAAGCAGTCAACAAGCAAATATGTAAGATTTTGCCACGTTTACAGTAAGTTTTCGCACTATATTGGAAGAAACTCTACTTCATAGAGTATCTATCGTGTGCATTGCGGGTCTGAATCTACGGCTCAAAAAATAACCAGATGTTCCACAAAAGGCACGTGCAGTAGGGCTCGCGATAGAATCGCCATTGTAACAGAAGACCACAGTGTGCAACATATGCGCTGAAAAAAAGACGTCTGCGGATCACTCCTCCAGTATGGTTGTGTTAAACTTCTTTGCGATGCGCGGGATGAAGTCTTCTTAGAACAGAATAGAGGCAGAGGATGGGGCACCCAAGGAACCGAAAGCAAGGGGCTGAGACTTGAAGTTTGGTTCCGGGAAGGTGTTGTGCGAAGAAAGCGGCTTCCAGCGTACCGGTTTGCGCTATAAGTTTTTGACTTTGTTTCGGCGGGCAATGTCAGCGACGCCGACAGCCATTTGTGTTGCCCTTTGTGCGCACTACTTGTTCGAACGGAAGGATAACGGTAAGTTTGCAGGCTATGAGTCGGACCTGTTGGCCAGGGGGAAGAGCAGGGGTTGAATGGGAATTTCCGCAGGGCGAATGTTAGTTCCCGGGACAATAAACGGGACCTCGTATTGGCAGTCAAGGCCCGCGGCGCGAGCAACATGGTGGGCAAAAAAGTTGCGTAGCGAGCTGTGGCGATGCGGGCGACCGAAGTAGGCTGGGCAGAGGTCCTCCGAGTGGGTCCCCGTGTGCATCCAGAGTTTGCTTGCAGTGGGCGCAGGTGAGCGGAAGAGAAGTCGTCATATACGGGGAGATAAGGATGCCGGCCTGGTCACGGTATCCCCATTCGGGGTAGAAGTTTGGAATCTCCATGCTATTGGGGACATATTTGACTTGGCTGAGTACAAGGTTGACGAAGCAAGTCTCTCGGGAACCTTAAATATTCTTGGCGGGAGATCGTTGCAAATATAAAGGATACCGTTTTATTAGCTATACTGAAGATAATTTTTAGTTGAAAAGGAGGTTTGGTGGTGTATTCGCCGGTGTAATTCATGCGCCGCCTACACACTGGTAGACTTGCTTTTACCATTTCTATTTGGTAATCCTCAGGGCTCCGATCCTGTACGCCGTTATGCACCTCAGACCTCCATTTTCGACAGTTAAATTGTCATCAAACCTCGGTTCCAGGTGGCCAAGAGTAGTTGATCACAAAATTGACCGTTTCAAAATTTGAACTTCCTGGCGGAGTCCAGCTCTTGGGAAGTACGTTGAGAGGAAAGTCCTGGACGCCTCGCCAGGGCCTCAGTGTAGCGGTTTATGGAGGGGCGTTGGGAAGAGAGAAGGATGAAATTGCCCCCCGATCAAACACGTGAACTTCCAGAATTAAAATCAAGCTGAGCAACCAAGCATAAGTGGTTTCTGTGAACTTTGATGCCAGTCACAAACTCTCTGAGAAGATAGAATGATATGACGATTACAGCAGAACTGCAAATAACTGGGATAGGTAGATCCAAATAATAATAAATAGTTCCAACTTGAATAAATAATAAATGCCACAATCGGACATAGAATGAATAATGAATAGAAAACCAAATTTAATAATATCTGATCGAGGGGAATGTTTCGATAGCCCGGGGATGTAAAAATATTTCTAACATCCTAGACTACTTATACTCTACACCAGGGTGAACCTGCTACAAAAATCAGGTGAGCCGTTCAATAATTTTGGTAGACATAATTTAGGCTCAGCAATAATTATTGCAGTATTTTCCAGGTAAGCAATCATCCAGATAATAATTTGTTGGTAGCATAAATGTAATATTTATAGCCTGTAAATACCAAACCCAACTGTAGGACATAAAAATTATTTCACACTGAATTCAGCATAAATTAGTGCCAGTGTAAAATAGAGAAAATTATTCCTTGATGATTCATAATAAATATAAATTGTCGGCCTCAATAAAATTATTGCTCCACGATTCAGCATCAATGTAGGACACCGGGATAGAGATTAAAATATTGGTCAATTTTCACCACTACTTCCCCTTTGAAATATTGAACTAAATTTATCCTGTTGACTGAGATAAAATCCCGAGATAAAATATTACTCATATCCATAGGTATAGATCCATCAAATAAGAGGAGCTTAGGCATGTCAGATACAGGACTGTCCTTTTTTGTGGACGGGTCTGAGGGATTAATTCAACCAGGTATCCTTAGCATTTTCTTGATTTTGTTCGTTTCGAAATTAATATCGAATTAATTGAACATCCGCTCTAATAGCTTTAATCTTCAGGCACACGACAAGTAGATAGAGAGCTGAATAGATCTTTTGAATCAACAGCAACATGAGATGAATATTGATATTTAGAAGTGTACTGTATGCTGCTGCAATAATTTTTCCTTCCTCCGAAGCTTCACCAGCAGCTATTATTCA